>OY735234.1:4180578-4273078 GCA_963457665.1 Thysanoteuthis rhombus | reverse complement strand
GTAAGTCACTGATTATATTTTCCACAGACCAACAATTTTATTTAAACTGGATGTGTCAGAAGACTTGATATTCGAGTTATAGATCTGGCATTTAAAAAGCAATCAATTATTCAATTTTATTTTCAAAAGAATAAAAGCGTTGGACAGTTTTCTTGAATTCCAAATATGAAAAACAAATAATTTTCTCTATTCTTCATTCATATTCTTACGAATGGAACCAATATTTTTTCGAATTAAAAATGACTCTTATACAAGTTTTCAACCTTTTTTTTTTCACCACGTATCGCTTTTGCATCAAAAGAGCCCAAATAGTTGGAGAGTGCATGGGCCATTCGCCGAACAAATGCCAAATCTTTCAATATATTCCTGTTCCAATAAATGCTTTTTAATTCTCTCTTTTTTAGTAATTTTGAATATCTCTTTAAATCATACATCTTGGCAAATTGTGTCTCGATGAATTGTACATCTCGATAACTGTTGGTAACTTGTTATCGGTGAATCGTTGTAGGTAAATCTTCCGCGACCTTTCAGAAATACCAAATGGCCAACCTGAAGGGAAGAGTATAACGCTGCGATGCCATTGGTTCGGTCTCCTCCGTAAAGGAAAAGGGAAGATAGAAGATAGCAAGGTAACCAATTGAGACAAGGAATGAATCGAAGGACAACGGTACGAAAGCAATAAAAGGGAAGGAAAGGGACAACGTTCATTAAAAAAGATTTTAGGTGGTCAACGGGTTTACGGCGCTGCTGACAACTCAAAAAAGTTTTGCTCTAAAACGACTTCAGAAAAGCGTCAAGAACACCGAAACGCTCAAAAATACACTCTTAGCCTTTTATGGCTATTTTAATAGCTAAGATGGCTAGATTTGTCCAAAATTCCTTGGAAATAGCGCTAAAAAATTTGCTTAGAATAGCGCTAAAAATTAGCTGAAAATAACGCTTAACGTTGAATTTGCGCTGACAAAACAGGAAACGTGCTAAATTTAGAGCAAAAGGCGGAATATCAGTTTATGGGCGAAAATGTTCAATAGACTTAACAGATATAGTAGGTGCCGTAGAATTTACGGAGACAAACAAATGACAATAATTTTTTGAGATAGTCATGAGCATAGAAAGATATGAACAGATTGAGATAGATAGATAGAAGGAAAGATAGACTGAGATTCCCAGACTAATTGAAAGGGTAATTGCATGGACTGGAATTAACCGAGACGGGCGGATAGATTGGCAGGCAGAGAGCTGGACAAATAGAAGGAAAGATAGACTGAGATAGACAAAGGGTTATATAGAAAGTATCCATACACGAAGATCGACCGAGGGAAAAGAAGGAATAAGGATGAGGATACAGACAGACAGCGATAGATGAAGAGGAGATATAGATATATGGATATTGACAGATTCATAGATAGATAGGACTGGTCAGCCATTCAATCGCATCTGGCAGTAAGCCGTGTGAGGGGTGATAAACTTAATGAATTTGAATAAGGGATGATCAATGAATAAGTAACTTATCTCGCCTTAGGTTGTGCAGTGATCACTAGAAAAGTCCAAATTAAATTTTAAAAAAATAAGCATGAACATACCTAGACACAAACAAAGAGACCAATTCAGCATAATCTTACATTGTAAATTGAACCTCTGACTAAAAATAGACGTATTCCATCTGATCATTGGCTGAATTTTTCTACGAACGGTTGTTCCAAATTTGTATTTTGTGACGATTTTGTAGCGCCAAGAAAAGGGGACCGTAGCACAACAACAAAAAAGAAGACATTCTCACAGACATTAATTTGCACACATTCAACTGGCACTTACTTCATAACCCGTGGCCGGGGAATAAAATGAAGAATATCAGTTTTCAGAGGGGCACCCACTCACTCCGATGTTCCAACTCCTTGCAATTAAAAGTTGGATCAGGGTCAATCCCTTATACCTTGTGCATCCCAAAAGGAAGTTCCAAGGAAACTGAACAATGTTTGTCCTTACCCACACGTACATTTATGGCACCCCCACCCCCGGCAAATTCGACATATTCTGCTCTCGTAGGATGGTGCATTAATACCTGCACATTTACAGAGATGTCCTTATAGCTTGTTTTACAATTACAGCCTTGTGCCAGACTGGGAGTATTGGATATTTACTGAAAGGGAAAGTTACTATCATACGTGCTCGCACAAACACGGAAGCCAGTACATTTATTTTCACGCTGACGCTCACATAGCCACAAATAAAGACACATGTCACACAGGCGAGCTCATGATAGTAAAAATGAAAATACTCATCTCTTCATACGGAGGGAGGGAGAAAAGACGAATAAAGAAAGAGCTTAACCTCTCCAGGATGAGAGAGGAAAGTTAACAAAGAAGAGAAAAAGACGCAAAAAGACAAATACGGAATGGGATGAACGTCTTTAGAATATGGGGAAATGTCAAGAAGGGGAAGAGGGAATGAACAGAATATGAAAGGGATGAACATCTCCAGAGTGAGAGGAAAATATAAATTCTCTATATATATACATATATATATAAAGTGATTTTACATATAACTTAAAGGTCACCTTCGCAATTCATAAGTGAATGTTGGTACAGAAACAAGCACGCCTACTCGAGAATATAGGCACGTACGCATTCACCAAGACGCACCCGGCCCTGATGAGAAACAAACCAGCAAATATAGGGGAAAAAAAACATTCACTCAAGCACCATCACGTATGTAGGTACTTCAATAAGTCCGAAGGTTAATAATGCTAAAAGCATTTGGTTCATACAAAAAGATGTTTATTTTTAAACATACTTCCTTCTCCATGCACCTAATTCAGCAATAGATATTAATCACATAGATCAAACATTATACAATGAACATTTCCGATCAAAACTCAGCTAATGATAGTTATCAGGCAGCAGACATATTGATGCACCCACGTACACCTCATTATCCCAAGTACAAACACACATAAGCGGTTGAATAGACCATTACACAAAAGTCAGACGTAGACAGAAAACGTTCGTGAAGGCTCAAATGCAGAAACACATACGCATAGAAATATTCACTTGAACACATCAACACGCCTCAACGAACACATAACCTGCCTTATACACACGCATTCGCGTACTAATTAAATTTTGTTTTATGAGTTTTCTCGGGTTTGTATTGTCAACGTTTAAAAGGGTTATTTAAAGAAGGCGACGTTTTTATTTTTCCGTTTTAATAATTTTTATGGCGGATTTTATTACTGACGATACGATAACCATCTTTATTTTCGCTCGTTTATTTTGTCATTTTTTCTTGTGTTTTTGATGTGTCTTCTTTTTTAATTTGTGGTTTCAACTTTTTTTTTAGCTTCTTAATAAAATTATTTCTTAATTTGTTTGCTTTATTCGTCTCACTCTCCTTTTTTTTATATTTTAATTTCTGTTTTGATTTGTTTTTAAAAAAAATCGGATATCTGGTCTTCCAGTGAAAGGCGGCCATTATTATTGACCTCATAATATGGCTGTCGTTATTTCTTTCCAATAAAATATGAATGATGAGAGGAAGGAATAAAAAAAAAAAAAAAAACACGCCACACACAATCGTGCACACACACTCTCTTGTGGTGAAATTCCAAATACGTAACAATTCTCCTTTCAGCTCGAATTATCCATTCATTTATTGCAAGGCCAATCGAGAGGAGAACCTTTGGCTTGCATTTTTTAGCGTAGTGTAGAAATTGGCCTCATCATAAAGAGGATTAACAGGATCACCATGGGAGGTGCTCGGTATGATCACTTGTCTGAGTACTGACCAGGATCAACGTTGCTTAACTTCGGTGAACGTATGAAAACCTGTTCCCAAAGCGATTTGGCTGTAATATTATGGCACAGCAGAATCAATTTATGTTATAAGAAAGTAACGTTGCAAGAATTTCACAAAAGACAAACAGAGTTCAAACAGAGATATAAACGCTAAATACAGAGGAAACTGTTTATTATTATTACAGATTATTGACGGTTATGGCTGTCAGAATCGATCGACCACAAGCTTTCACTTGAAATTATTTGAAAATGATGAAAAGAAAATAATTTCATATTTCATTTTTCTAATCTAAAGTTTATGATATATACATACATACATATATATATATATATATATATATATATATATATATATATATATATATATAGAGAGAGAGAGAGAGAGAGAGAGAGAGAGAGAGTCCAGAAAGTCAAGAGAGTCCAGAAAGTCAAGAGAGTCCAGAAAGTCCAGAAAGCTTTACAGCTTTAAACCCTGAATAAATGAAACAATGTTTTTTCTTCTAAATTCAATTGGAATCAGTGACCATTAAAACCGAGAAGTGTTTGTTCTCCATTGGGGGAGCAGTAACATAGCATTTTGATGGTGATATTTCCCCCAAATCATCGGCCAGAATGATCGGTGACTTTTCAAACTAAAAACTGTGTTTCAAGATATTTTTTTCTCTTTGCAGCGAACGTATTATTTGTTATTATTTGTTATATTTTGTCTTTATATGTGTATACAATATATTGATTATTACTTTTCCATTAATGATATCACTAAAACAATGATGAATTTGATAACAAAACAATGCATTCATAACAATGAATGCAAATTATAACGATGAATGGTTACAATTTTCATTTCCTTCGCTTAATGCTATCAGCCATTTATAATCTAAAAGACCTTGTCTGAAAGTGATCCCAATAAGCGGCTTTATTGAATACTATGAAATTTGAAGCATGAAGGACAATCAAATTTACCCTTTGACTGAGGTTTAAATCAAGAAGTAATAAAAAGAAAAGTGGAAAATTTAAACATTTAACTCAAAAATTAAATGAGAGCTAAATGAAGTTTGACGGGGGAGGGTACTCGCAATGTTACATTAATGCACACCAGAATAATAAATAGCCACACGGAGACATATACCCCTGTGTGCTCGAGAACACACGCATGCGTACTTGTACACAAAATGAGATCAATAATATTGCTTCTGCGCATGTGCAAACTCATATTAACACATAACTATCGTAACCAATAATGAAAATTCATTAAATTTCTGTTCAAAATAAAATGGGAAATAAAAAAAACTCAATGAATAAATTGTACAAACCTGCAATAAATATGGATTTTATCTTTAATGAAAGTGCTGACGAGGGAAAAGGCTCAGACAAGTGGACTATCTAAAATATTTTGACAAATTTACTGCTTCTTTTTTTCCTAATCAAAATTTCTGATAGTTTCTAGGAGTTCAATCTTACTCGTTCAATCGGATACATATCTATTCGGACTAATGTCCACAACTTGGCGGTTATAGTTACAACTTTCGATGGTGGTCCCCTCTGACGTTTTTCAGGTGTCTGTTGTGGTCGGTAAATTTCTGAGAATTTCAAACCAAAGCCTTGTCTGATACAGACAAGGCTGGTCTGATACAGACAAGGCTTTGGTTTGAAATTCTCAGAAATTTACCGACCACTACAGACACCTGAAATTTACCACTGTTGCTATTAAATGTGTCCACACATCTCAGTTAGACGCTTTTCTGTCGGTCGGTCGGTTCTGATTACGTTAATAAGATAAGAGGTCGAAAGAGGTCTGGTAGCATGAAAAAGTGTGTCGTCATTAAAAGAACATCTATTTCGATCATTTTCTTACCAGCTGTCATCATGTCATGATTTACGATTTTTATTGAAAATGACACTCGCAGAATATCCCCATATCACAATATTTCACGAGTTTAAGAATCAATTCTCAAAGAAAGTCCACTTGCTCATCTTTTTTCTTCTACTTCTTCTTCTTCTTACTACTTCTAGTACTACTACTACTACTTCTACTACTACTACTACCACGACAGTGCATGCATTGTTGAACATATGGTTCTTGTTCTCTTATACTTATCGGCCTCTTGGCTAAGATCAAAGTGCAGTATCTGTTTCCTTGACGCCCTTGGGCTGAGAAATTGATCAATATCTGGGATTGTTCCCCATCCTGGAACCACTGACCGGCATGCTCAGGCTCGTCCTGAGAGCATCAATAGACTTCGTCTTGTGAACCAAGTCAATCCTGCCCTAATGACTCTGCGAAATCATGCGTCGAGACTAAGGGACTGTTGCACAATAGGATTCGTCCTGTGGACATTGTCCAGCTTGTCCCGACGTCCTTGCGAAATCTTGCGTAAAGTATCGGGTACATTGCACCCGGTGTCTGCACGTTTTCGAACGTGTGGAACCCTATCTTAATCCGACTTCATGTCACATTAGTAGTCGTGGGGATGCAAATAAACAAGCTCTTGGACTTCTCTCAATGACTTAACGAAATTTGTTTTCTACAAACACCTCTCCATGAACATCGATTTATCATTAATTTGTTGATTTTGGGGTTATTCTCTTTTTTGTGGGGTGGGGATTAATATTAAAAGAAAATTTGATATCCAGGACTTACGCAACAAAGAAATGTTTCAAGTGATTGCATCTTCGGATGGATGGAGAAATGCGCCATGCATATATTAATATTTGTCGATGAACAAAATCTTCAATCAATATAACCTTGAGCATTACTTTGCCCCCGGTTTTATTGCAAAGAAGATATCGCAAAAAGTGTACACAATAACATACATAGAATGCCTTCACTAAAAATAAGAAAAAGATGAGGTAAATGTGTTTTTTTTTTATTGTGTTCATGATAACTAAAACAGAAATAAAAGTAAAAAACACGATGGTCAAAAGCATGAAATAACGTGAAAAATGAAAATGATGTAAATAATACCCATATAAAGAAACATCATATGAATTAAGAGAAAATATTTGGTGAATATAACCGAAAATATTTGGTGAATATAACCGAAAATATTTGGTGAATATAACCAAAATGTTACTGATGAAATAATATAAATAGGATAAAAGGTTGGATGAGGAAAAAATGACCGTCCCAGCAGGTAAAAACATTGTTGTCAAGGAATCTAAGAAACTCAAAATATAAAGGCTTTGAAATAAAGGTCAGTTGAATGCGGCAATTCAGGACCAAAATAATACCTATTGATTTTGGAGCCCTTGACCTAATCATAAATAGGACCAGATGTTCAGTTTCAAAGTGTAGTATCTGTACCACGGCAGAGCCCGAGGAGTCGGTACTGACATTTGCCTACTGAATGGGCTGGAGGGGGAGTATGTGTCAAAGACCGAGTGCACCGGTGCAGAGCATTAGCCAATGAGGTTTTAATGAGGCTACGCACTGTTAAGCGCATCGGGGAGTCTTTGGACTCGTCCTTCGGCTCTCCCATCATTACTCAGCCCAGCTGCGGTAGGTCGGTTTCCCCAGAGCTGCACTGCTCCATTCCACTGGTGGACGCTTTCGTGGCGGAGGTTGCTTTGGTTGCAAAGCAAACCGTAGCCGCGTCGGCTGGAGCCATTTTTGAAGGGTGTCTCCTATTTTCCCCACGACTTAAGCCCGACCTTGTGTCAAATTCCGCTGTGGTGGAACAGTAGATAAATAGAACATGTTGACCTTTTTGTGGTCTCTTCTTCGGGATCTGTGTAGTATCTGTTCCCCAGCAGAGCCCGAGGAGCCGGTACTGACACTTGCCTGTCGAGTGGGCTCGAGAGTGCGCCGGTGCAATGCATTAACCAATGAGGAGCCTTAGGATTCGTCCTTGGTCTCTCCTATTGTTACTCGATCCAGCTGCGGAGGATCCGTTGCTCCAGTGCAGCCCTGCTCCATTGCACTTAAAGGACGCTTTTAGCTTCTGCAGTCGCTTGGCAACCAAGGTCGCGTCGGCTGGAGCCATTTTAGGATGGAGGGCTCCTATATTCCCCACGTTAAGTTCGAACTTGTGTCACATTTTGCTGCGGTGGGACAGCGAATAAATAGCGCCACGGGGCAGCACTGCTCCATTACTCTTAGAGGAGCAGGTCCCAAAGTGGATGCTTTCGTGACGGACGTTGTTTTAGCTTCTACGGTCATTTTGGGACAGGTGGTTCCTATTCTTCCCACGTTAAGCCTCGACCTTGTGTCACATTTTGCTGAAATGGGACAGCGAATAAACACCCCAATCGACTGGTATTTTTGGCTTGGATCAAAGTGTAGTGTCTGTTCCACGGCAGATCCCAAAGCGTCGATACTGACACTTGCCTGTCGAATGGGCCGGAGAGGGTGTGTGTCAAAGACCGAGTGCGCCAGTGCATTGCGTTAGCCATTAAGGTCATACTGAGGCTAAGCATTGGCAACCTTCGGGTTCCCTCTCTATTACTCGACCCAACTGCGGGGAATACGGTGCCCCTGGGCAGCACAGTCCCATTGCACTCAATGGAACAGGTCAGGTTTGTACCTGACGATTTCGTGGCGGCGGTTGCTATGGTTGCTTAGCAAACCAAAGTCACGTCGGCTGGAGCTATTTTTCCAGGGTGTCTCCTATTTTCCCCACGTAAAGCCCCGACCTTGTGTCACATTTTGCTTTGGTGGGAGAGTAAATAAATAGAACCTATCTGGTTCCCCTTGGAGATGATTAAAGTGAAGTATCTGTTCTAGGACATTGCTCGAAGGGTTAGAACTGACGCTAACTAACCAAATTTGAGAATGGGTGCTGATATAAGTGTCTCATGAGGGTTACTGAAGCTTGACGCAGCTACGCGCATTGGGATTCATCCTTGAGTTCTCCCATTATCACTCGGCCTCGGGACAGCGCTGTCCCATTGCACTACGAGGGACAGTTCTGGCTCGTCCTGACGCTTTCATGACTTTAGTTATTTATGACGGTGCTCCATCTCACGTTAAACTCGACCTTGTGTCACATCTCGCTCTCTTTGGAGCACAAGTAAGGAGGATTTCCGCTGCTCTTTTTTCTGGCCTTTTTGGCTCTGATCCAAGTTTAATATTTATTCCACAGCATAGACCAAGGCACCGGCATCGGTACTGGCACCGACTCTTGATATTCAAATGAGCCTGAGATTGGATGGCTGGTGTGCTTAAGATCGAGTGCACAGGTGCAATACCGTAGCCAATGAGGGGACACTGAGGCTGCGCATTTGAAGACCTGTGGACTCGTCCTGGATTCTCTCGTTATAACTTGGTCCACTTATGAGGAAGCGGTTTGCTTTAGCACTGTCCCATCGCACGAAGAGGGGTGGGTCAGGCTTATCCCAACGCTTTCGCTACTTTGGTTTCAGGAACTGGAGCAATCTTTTCGGGTGCTCCTCCCACGTTGAAAAACTACCTTATGTCACATCTCGCACCCGTGGGAGCGCGAGGAAAGGAACATACCCGGGACGTCCATCATATATGAAATACAGAAAATAGCTCTCACCTCCACTGCACACATTATTTGAAAATTTGCTTCAATATGCCTACAATACAACATTTTATGTATATATAGAAGCATATTTGAGAAACTGTTGAAAGTTCTATATATATAAAATCAAAGCCCCCCCCCTCTATAAATCTCTCTTAAAAGCCTGTTCTGTCTTAACTTACAACGTTGCCCGACAATACAACTTGGGGGTATCGATAGTTACTACGAACAGACCCAAAGAAACCAGCAAAAAAGTTGGAAGTATCCGGGGAAAAAAAACTGATGTTATCCAGACGACAACACTATTAAAGTCAGTTAGAATACTGAGTATAGTCCTTGAGTACGAGGGCAAACATGACAGGGTGGGAACTGTTGTCCTGGGGGAACTATGCAAACGACTAGGTGGACAAATAGACATGGCTGTGTCCACAGATCACAGACTGAAAGTGAAAGAGAATGAAAAGCCAAGAGTATACCATGAATTGGCAAGAGAGCTGAAAAAAGTGAGGAACATAAATAATGGTGGGCGTACTGGGAAATGTACTAAACCATTGAAAATGATATTGAAACGAAAAGCCTTTTGGAACTCAACAACTTAATTTACGCTGGAGCAAAAATGGTAACACATAAATTCACAACGCAAGAAAGAACCCCAAATGATAATAGGGAGGAAAAACCCATCTGACACATAATCACTGGGCAGCATGATCACTGGGCAACCGGTTAGAAACTGTAAACTGCAGTATTACTGTGGCCTATGAGAACTAGGAGAGAAGGGCTTGAGACTTGAGGAGACTTGCTGTCACTAAAACTCCAGCGGTTACCACTAGGCAACTGGTGTGCGATTGTAAATAATAATAATGATAATAATAATAATAATAATAATAATAATAATAATAATAATAATAATAATAATAATAATAATAATAACTTGTCATCATTGTCGATAAGTAAACAACAGCAATGTCTAAATTCGAAATCATGTAAAAGAACTTAATCGAAGTATGAATGTGGTCAAAAAAATTCTATTCATGACGTCACAGGCGTTTTCAACGAGAAACCAACTAAAATGGGGTAAAAAAAAAGACATCTGGAAATATCTAGATTCTGTCAATTCTAGATTTTCATAATGGACCCGTGAAAATAACGCCCAAGAAAGGCGAAAAAAAGCTTTCTTTTTTTTTAACAAGAGAGAAAAACATTTTGAGAGGATGTATACTGAAGTACTGGTTGTCAAGTCCGTCGACAAAACGGTATGACCAGGAGGATAATAACACAATTTAGAGCCTCATTTAACGACGATGTTACTCTTAGTCAAACAAAGACCCTTATGGTATTCGCTTCGGTTCAGCTCGCTTATCAAACGACATCTGGGTAAACCTAAAAAGATATCAGAATAATCGAGGCTGATGCCACTATTGAGCTTCTAACGCTGAGCTACAAATATAACAAGTCTTTATCTTTCTGATCATTTTTACTTTCTCTCTCTTTTTTTTATTTAACCAGCGTGGGAAGTGTTGTACATCAAGTTGAGTAGATCGTTATGACCACGACTTATTTACACTCCTGGTCTTTACTCCCTCCCCGTTCACGTACAGACAAGTGGATAGACAAACAAGCAGACAATACTAAATACCTGTCAGGTAATTATAGGATTACAGATGCGTGAGTGACTACATTTAAATGAACACGGCAAATAAAGGGAAGATACAAACGTTGATATGAAAAGGGCTGGATTGTAGAATGTAATAGAGGATAAAGGATCGTAGAGGTTTATACTTATACACCAATTCCCCAATGAATGTTGTGGTTAGGTTCCCTGAAAACCACGAATTAAACACTAACAATATTAACCTGATCCTAACAAGCCAGGCGATCTGATGTTCAACACGTGCCACGCTAGTTAGATAAGAAAAAATAGATAAATGATTGATGATAATAATAACAGGACTTCTCAGTCACTCAGTTGAAACCATTCCGCGATCAACGTCTTTTGGCAGCATCCTGTGTTGGGGGTGACGAATTAAAAAAAAACATGGCCAACGTCTTTTGGCAGCATGCTGCGTTGAGAGTGATCAATCAAAAAACTGTAATAAAGGTTGATTAATAAATAAGTTGCTTTTTATTGCCCTTTATTAGATCACTGAAACGTTCGAATTTTCAAATAACAAGCACGTGACCCATTTAGCATAAACTTACGATGTAAATTGAACCCCAACGAAAAAACTATGGGGGATCTTTAAAGAAAAAAAAATCTTTTCTAGACATAATAAAGACAAAATATTGAAAATTTTAAGCTAACTGTTGTGACTTGTGCCCGTGATACTCACATATCCAGTCAGCCAGACCAACTTAAAAACTGAAAGAAACTTATTTTGACAGTTTTTGTGGATGGTTTCTAGTAATAATAATGTGAAGAAAGATAAAGACTTGTAATGAGATAAGCTCACCATTGGCACATTGGATCTCACCATTGGCACATTGGATCTCACCATTGGCACAATCATATAGATAGAGTTTATATAATTTATTACAGTGTTGGTATTTTGCAACTAAATTATCCCGAATCAGAATAATTAGATAATTTGCAACTGTACCTACAATATTTAGCATTATCGTATATTGTCAATATATCTATTGAGATTTTGACTTTATTTCCCTATGTAACGACAATGATGCTTGACGATGGTAATGACCTGACCAAAAACCAGTCATGCGCGAATAACAGTGATGTCCGCAAAAACTGTTGACGAATTCACTCCCACTCTTGAAAGAGTTGAAATGAGACACGTAGTTTTGGCATTATATTGAATGGGAAAATGAATGCTGTTTCATTTTTATTCATTTTTGTAGATGAAGTATTATGAATCATTATTTTTTTATTTTTTTTTTTGCTTCTGTTTACCTTCATCTTAATTGTTGTTGCTTTTTATCGCAACTAAACTCAGGCTGGGTACTCTTTAGCAATGAGTATATAGATTAACAGCGTCGATTGGAATGAACAATGAGTTTCAGGCGAGAATCAATTGGATTGAATAAAGCTACCAAATATTAACAAACAAGGCGGAAAGGAGGTCGTGGATAGAGAGCGAGTTTAAGGGCTTAATTTGGTCTGACGTTTGCCTGAAGTTCCAGTAGTTAAGTGGTGAGAACGGTCGCGCTTTAAGAGGGCGTAGGGTCGATTAACACTTGATTTATTTACTCACTTCTGAAGAGTACCCAGCCTGATTTTAGATGCGATAAAAAGCAACAACAATTAAGATGAAGATGAATAATATCAATAATAATAATAATAATAATAATAATGAATTCTGTTTTGCTTACTTTTTAGATCACAATGAAGCGAGGGAGTTTGATCCAAGTACAGCGGAGCTTGATTATATCTTCTTTTCTCAGCGATCTTATAACGAAACGATATATAGTTATTCATAATGGAATTGGTGAACACGTATGCGCACCCAGATATTGATACGTGGGAAAATAACCACGAGGATGCCTGCAGGTTTTATACACTGAGTACGCATAAAACGTGAAGGACATTTATATTAGATGGTAAAAATTTACACAGGTGGCGAATTATTTATTATGATATATTTGGTATATGAATAATCTACATCCGTTGTACAGTGTTAAGAAAATCCCAGAAGTGTCGTTGAAGTTTACATAGATAAATTATTATTATTATTATTATTATTATTATTATTATTATTATTATTATTATTATTATTATTATTATTATTATTATTCCTTCTGCAATCTGCCACGAGTATTAAATCATCATATCAAAATTGAAGATATCTGCGTATGTATGCGTGTGTATGCACCGAGATAACTCGACAACTAGCCAGTGTACGAATCTGATATTCGCCATATATATATATATATATATATATATATATATATCAGCTCACCGGGCATTGCAGTGTCGAGTTAGAAGATGTTCGAATCAGCGGTCCTTGAGATATCTAATAGAAAATTAGATAATTAGGTATTGTAGATCTTTTATCTTGCATTATAGATCTAAATCTAGACATGAAATATCTTGACTGACAGCACCGAAGAGAAGTAACTACTTGAAAGTCGCAGTTTCGTACGATGGACGGCAATTTATTTTACGTGACTGTTATGACTGACTACTCTTTAATCTATAAAATCTGGTCCCTCCCAGATACACATGTTTCGAACGGGCACAGTCCTAGTTTACAAAACATTGGAAAATGAGTTCCACATTAACTTTCTGCGGAAAAATCGATGAACGTTTAAATACCTGTCCTTTTTTTTTTTTCTTCTGGCTCGGCACTGGCAGTGAATCCAATCCAAACAAAATCATGGTGAAATTCAGGACAGTTTTTAATATTCCAAATCAAATGGAACCAATTGAAATAGTTCTCCCCTGTATTTGTTGTGATTCTGAAGAATTTCTTCATTAATATTTACAGGAACCTAAATTGATATTGAGCAATGCTAAGGTGAGCAACCGGTTTGTTTGAATCACTCATTGTAACAGAAATAACCATTAATTAAAGAGTGGGTGATTTTCTTGACAAAATATTTCCACTATTTTTCCTTTACAAAACACCCTATTTTAAAAGATCATCCATAATTAAACGAGCTCTAAAAACTCTTATCAAAATTCGATTATTAGCTAATTTTTAGTAGATTTTTAAAATCTAGATATGGTTTACCCAAAAATTTTGTAACACAGATCATGGCGCCCCAATTTTACACCGTGTGAACAACTTTTCAAAGACCAAAAGAATCCAATTTTATACATTGGACAAAATTAAATTTTTTTAAATCATTCTTCGAATAGATAACAAAGATTATCATAATAAGATAAACATGTTACAAATTCCAGGCCTTTTCATCGACGTACGTCACTTTGTTGTCAAAAGTGTGAGGATGCACCTCATGTAGAGAGAAAAGGAAAAGTGAATAAACATACAGAATCTTAAAAAAAACTATTAGTGCAACAATCATGCCCCTAGCATAAATTCTAGCGCTTGTACATAACTGACACTAAATATCGAAAAACAATAATTAAATATGAATAGACGATCTAGCCCATAAATACCTTTAAAAAGATAAAAGCTTTAAACCAAGGCCGCCATTTTAGAAATGTCCACCTGTTACTGTGACTAGTAGCATTAGTAGCCTCAACACCAATTAACTCTCCCACGCTAACAGCGAACTACTCATCCCTACCTCTACCCTGACCTCCTGCAAAAAATCGCTCTCCACCCTATCTCACACCTTCTTTACCTAACACCTGTGCAGGTAGATATTTCATGGTTTTAAGCCATCGACCGGTTTGTTTGTACGATCAAGACCAGACGATTAAAACTGTCTGCGTTGAATATAATGGACAAGATTATCTCTCCACCCTCTCTCTCTCACTCTCTCTCTCTCTCACACACACACACACACACACACACACACTATCCCCACTCTCTCTCTCTCTCTCTCCCTCTCTCTCTCTACTGTATAATTGTGGTTTTGTCAGTGTTTTGTGCAGATCCTCTAACCTTGGTGCTTATCGCGGCTTTACGTCGCTTGTCAAGTCCATCAACAAATCAGAAATTAGGGAAGCTTGAATTGATTTGTCTGGTAGCGGCTTAGTAAACTTAATCGACGAGAGTTCGAATTCTAACAGCTTCCGACGTGAAAGCACGTCAAATCGTCGTTTTTGCGTCCACTGATACACTTGTCTTGCTCCTGGCTTGATCTAGTATTAAGAATAAGAGAAACAAGAAATAAGTATACGTACTACCCACTTCAGATAGAGAGATACATTTTCTTTCATATTTTGTTCAAATCTATACCGGACAATTATTTAATCGTTCTGTCTACTAATTCCATTGCATTCAATTTTTACTTCGGAGTGATTACTCTCGGTAGGTCTTTGTACTCTGATTCTTTCTACACGGGTCACGCCTTTAAAACAATAAATATATTCGATTCCGGTAGCATTAAACAGATACTTGAAAGTGCACGATAAAAATTGCGTATCGACAATGAAAGAGGCTGGGTTCAAGGTGCTTTGTTCTGGGTCTCTTATGGAATTCCTTTTCCCCTTTTTTTTCTTCCTTTTCTTCTATCTTCCTTTCTTTTTTTCTTTTCACGATTTTCCTTTCTTTTTTTTTTTTTATTTACCTATTGTATGTTTCTCGTTTCAGTATTATGTGACTCATCACCGGGAAAATTGCCTCAGTATACTTTGTGGGTCAGTGTTGTAGCATGTTATCAGAAAACAAAAAAAAAATAAAGAGAAAAAGGAATAACATGAAAGAAGAAACATATAATTATCTGGGTCAAGCCGAGGTCATCGCTACTGGCTTGAGAATCAACACCAACAAATAAACAAATAAAAAATATCCCACATAAAAAGTAGATTTTAAAAGACAAATACACAACTGCTGGTCAAGATGTGTTAAGATGTATATGTATATATATATATATGTATATGTGTCTGTGTGCTTAGGTGTGTATGACTGTTTGTATAATATTCTATCAAAAGAAAACGCCCTGAAAGGTTAATACCCGGCCAGGTGGTATGAATTAAGTAATGGATGTCTAGTTCTACTGAGTCGGTGTCCCCCTCTCTAGATCAGTCTGTTTCTTTTTTTCTGCATCGAAATCTCTCTGCCTCCCACCTTCTCTTTCCTTTTCTCTTCTTCTTAATTGTCTAAAAGATGTTTCCCCATTTTTTCTCAAGGTCTCTAATAAAAATTGATCTTCATGCAACTTAACGCAATTATTGATTCTAATGTCCTACTTATCGATTCGTCTGTCAATCCAAATCTATCTTCAGTCCAACTATCTGCTAATGACCACCTGTCAGAAAAAACAAACGATCTTAAAAACCGCTTATAGTATAGTAAATTCTTGGCCTTTACTTCAGCTTGCGATGAATTAGTCCAAATATAATATTGGGTAACACAAAAGTTTATTTTTCAAGTAAGAACAGAAGGCTATTTCTTTTCAACATTAACGACATTAAACAACATTTTCCTCCGGTTTCTGCAATCTTTCAGACAACTTCATAATTCTATCATCCCAGAACCTTCAAAATTTCTGACGAAAGAACTGTTGCAGGTGCCTTTTGCAGTCTTCCAAGGAATTTATTTTTTCCTATGAAGACAATTCCGTGAAGACTGGATTAAATGGTAATCCAAGAATGCAATATTTGCTGAATAGTGCAAATAACCGAAAGAAATATTAAAGAAGAAAGATGACGGCAAGAGGAAGATGCAACAGAGAGAGCATCAAATAAAGAAAGAAAAAAACGGAAAGAAATATTTAAGAGGAAAAGTGAAGAGGAGAATAAAATGTGACTAAAGAAGCATCAAACAAAAAAAGAAAAAACAAGAGGAAATATTAAGAAATAAAAATGAAAAGGAGAAGATAAGACAAAAGAATCATTAAATGAAGAAAAACTTAGAAAAGAAAGAGAAAATGGTGGAAAAGACAACGTAATTAAAATCGAATGTACGCTTTCCTTTCATACATTTTATGATGGGTTTAATCTTCAATCATGATTTCGCCAATAAGCCACAGTCCTAAATTTGGTTAAATCAACAATAGGAAAAGAGAAATGAATTAAACATGGTTACAACGCGTAATCTTGTTGTTTTTCTCGACATCTCTTGAGAGAATTCTCGATGTTTACCAAGGGCTCTTTTAGTGTGATCTTTTGCCAGATTTCGCAAAGAAAGTGAATAACACCAGAGGAAAATATTGTGAAGAGATTACTGTATTTCCCTGGTGTCGAAGACACTATTTTTTTTCCCGAAATAAATCTTGGAAATCTATCCTAGTTCTACAGGTCGAAGGTTTCTTTTTTGTCATTGAATTCGCCAAACCCTAATGGAAGGTAATCTATGCTAGACAGTAATCTGAGCTCCACCATATAGCCTCTGAATGAGGTGTGTAAATTATATTCAATGTAAAAAAAGATAAAACGAAATATTTTTCAAAACTAATGGAATTTACATAATCTTAATAATTTATTCTAAAAGAAATAGAGGTACTACTGTTGATAAGCCAACGGACTGGTAGAAATTTAGATATACACGAATATTGCTGGTATATTCACTTACCTAAAAAAAATGATTTTAAGGGAACATTACTAAGTAGAAAAGAAGTTATATATCTGCACATCTTTTATCAAATATTATCTTAAAAAAAATGCCATCACAAGATTTTGGCATTGTTGGTCCTAAAATGATCTAAGACGCCAAAATGAAAATATCCTGAAAAAGAAAAAGGTTTCAGAGGGTGCTTAGTGGTGTGGTCATGCAAATTTTCAATGTTTCAGCCGTCAAAATATAATCTGGAGCGCATGGACACATACACACATAGACGAACAAAGGGAAGAGACTGTTTGGTCGGGAGGGCCATTTGTGGGGCTCAAGTGATACGTGTGCGATATGTAAATAGGGTTTACAGTTAAATCTCATAATAACAAGACTGGTTGTGTTCAGTAAACGTATTACAATCTTTCAACAACGCCAAAGGTGTTGATTAGTTTCCATAGTTTAAAACGTAGAATATGATAGTAAACGAATATTGAGAGATCATAAAACTAAAGAAAAAGGATTTGAGACTTGAATTTCATGGTTATTCTTTTCATTTTCCAAAATTTTGAAGGATAAAATTGGAATGTATCCTTGATTTATTGACAAATAAAGCAAAATAAGTTAGACGAGAATAAGAACAAATGTTCATTTAATCCATTGACCATACCAATGAGGGAAATTTCTGTGTCTATTCAATGTTGAGAGTCCACTTTGAACGTTAGTCCACAGAGAGACACAGCCCAAGGGCATAATGAGGGCTAAACGGTAAGGAAGGGATCAAATCACCATGGGAGGACCCTGCAAACTTCAATGACGATGAATGCACCTCCAACGATTCAAATGTCCAATTCACTTGATACATATTCTTGCTTCGGGGATTTGTATCTTATTTTGTTAATGTGGGTACGGATATTTACGGTCAAACGAAGGAATTTTCATCAGTTTCCGTTGAATTGTGACCCGATTACTTGTTTTCACGCTTCGAGTGATGGGAATCTTTTTATAAATGGACAAGCGTGCTTCCTCGGGCACATCCGAATTGAATATGCTGCGGGTGTCATCTGAAAGAGTTTGAATCTCAGTAAAGGCCGCCTCGAAGATCGAATTTCACGGCATATGAATTCTACCTAACCACAAGATGACATGAGTCATGGAATACCCCCCCCCCAAAAAAAAAACCTCTTCCACGTGGACGGTTACAATTTTAATCCAAAATGAATCGAACAGAAGAGGCAACAAAAATGACAAACAATCTTTCTCTCTAATTTGTACGTGCACACATACACACTCACACACTCATACACACTTACACACACATACACACAAGTGCACGCACATACATGTACACATGCACACACACACACACACACACACACACATATATATATATATATATATATATATATATATATATATATATATATGTGCGTGTATGTGTTTTAAATATATGATTGAGCGGTGTATGCGTGTTTGTGTGTTTTTCTGTCATGCCACAAAAAGTGGCAGTCCAACTAAATTTGGTATGCCTACTCAATGGACCTTAGCAGGGGTTTTAAAATAAAGATTTTTGCGAAAAATATATTTAAGATTTTGATTGTAATTATAATGCAAAAGTGTCTGCCCGAAGACATATCCGCTTATGTTTATGTATAATTCTTCAGAGGGTGTAAAGTCAAGTGGAACGAACCCTTTCAGGGGTCAAAAGTAGAGGAAACTTTTTTAAAGAATAAATTTGAATTTTAAAAACCGAACCCTTACTTGCCGTTCAGTATATGTACACACACACACACACATATATATATATATATATATATATATATATATATATATATATATATATATATATATACGATCCGTACGTGGGATGGGTATTCAGCTAGTATACATATGTGTGTGTACATACGTATATGCCCATTTACACACACACATATATATATATATATATATATATATATATATATATAAATGGGCATATACGTATGTACATATATATATATATGTATATATATATATATATATATATATATATATATATAAATGGGCATATATGTACGTACACACACACACACACACACACACACACATTATATGTATAAACAAAAAAAAACCTGTATAATATGATATCCGATGTGTGATATTTTATAAAGTGCTCGGTATATTCAACATAAAAAATTAAGTTGAGTTGGACAAGAACTTGAAATATGATGAAAAAAAAATTTGCTGCATAAACCTGTTGATATTTCTATCCTGTTTGGGCTTCTTCAGGCAAATTATTCGATTCATTTTAGATCCCTATTTAGAGCGTTTTGGGGTCCATTTTCCCAGGGGTAGGACCTTCCTCTTATTCTATTTCTATACCTTTTTCATTTTCGTTGTCCAGTGGTTGGTCGTTGCTTTTTTTTATTTCTTGTTTTACATTGATGTTAGTTATGGATTATAAATTAGCAGCATATACTCTAGGTATTTTCTTTATCAATGTGTTGTTAAAACATCAGCTCTTCATGATATGTTTCCACTCTGTGAGTATTTTATTTTTACTTAAATCTGTCTCCCAGTACTGGGGTTCACTTTTACATTACCTTAATTCCAGTTTTGGTACGCTTCTACATATCCAGGATAATTAAGAAAATGTGAATTGGTTGTTCTTAATGACTTTGTTTGGGTGATTTGAATTGAAATTAATTATTTGATTAATCGAGATTAAGAATATCTCCCAATCAATATGAACTAAGCTAATATACAACCCCTCAAATGAAACAATATTCAACAATGTTGGAAATAAATGTACAAAAGCCTTAAAGGACAGCCGTTTCACCAAAATTAGCTTTAGATGAAACGAAAAATTAAAATCTGATAGTGTAAAACATAGCAACAGCAAAAAAAGTAGAGATAAGAAAATCATCTTGTACACACTGCCATTCGACTTAGTAGTAAAAATCAACAAACGAAAATATTCCTCCGATATAAAAAAAGACCTCTGCCCCAAACATCCTAAATAGGGATCTAAATTAAATCGAATCATTTGCCTAAAGAAACTCAAACAGGGTAAAGCATAAACGTGTTTGTGTTGCAAATCCTCTACTTCATTATATATATATATATATATATATATATATATATATATATATATATATATATATATATATATATATAAGTGCACGTGCGTGCGTGTGTGTGTGTGTATGTGTGTGTGATCTGACTGCAAAAGATCCTAAAGTATCCTTATATATTAGGTTCTGCTAGTTGTTCAGAAACTGAATTTTTTCATTTTATTATATCTTATTTTATTTTATTTTATTTATTTATTTATTTATTTATCTATTTTCTTTTTTTCTTTTTTTTTTTTCAAAATTTAAACTTACTGCTGATCGGCAAAACTTCCATTGGAGATCAGAACCAAAAAGGGAGACTCAAAGTGTACTTCCCTGTTCACATAACGGATTATAAAGCAATATATAGACACGAAATACCGTCGTTGTCGAAACGTCGGAGTCCTCACTGTCTTCTACCACAAGACAGCGCACATGCAAACAATTACTCATATAAGATCTATTTCGTTCCTTTCCATTCATTCATTTAACAAGCCCTCCAGCTTATGCGACAATTTGGCAAGAGCCCGGCTTGACAACCAGCCGGTCACAACCGAGAAATGACCAGTGTATTGTTCTGGTATTTGCGAGAGCCATTCAGTATGTTTCTACCTCGTTAGCTTTTTGCATCAAAACCAAAGTTCTGTTTCAGAAATCCTTCTTGCTTTTGTCTCCAAACAGAACCAATCTTTCTCCGTCTCTCTTTCTTTCTGTTCAAGTTTCCTATCCGTGGAAAACCAGGATGGACATAATGACCACTGAGCATTGTGCCAGAGTGTCCGGCAAATGAGCTAAAAAGAATGACCATCCGTATGAAAGCGGCCTTGCAAGAACTGACTGCCCACAGGCAATAAAAAAAGAAAAAGAATCAACGAATAAAAAAGAGCTCTTTTAAGGATCGAACTCATGGCTGGCACTTGCAATTAATGGAGTGGTCAGCTTCCCACTGAAACGTTTGTGACCAGTGTTTCGTATTTGACCGCGATAATAGATCCAGGAGAAGAGGCTGGGAGACAGTTGGAAAAGAGGAAGACCCCAGTGGCATTGTGGCGGATGTATGAGATTGTGCATGTGTGTAGCTGTTTGTGTGAGCGCGCATGCGCAAACAATCCAAATTGTTTGTGCGATGGAGCAGTAAATGAACGTCCAGAGATGAAAGGGATAAAATACAAAAGATTGGCTGCAATGATAGGAGACGGAACCGTAACTGGAATCGTGGATTTACAAACCGAGAGGGCAAAGGGGGCCAAAAAGGGTCGTAAAGGACAAACATGAAAGTTTTCCAAATATCTATACCGATTATTTATCGATAAATCAATCAATCTATGAAACGATCTATCACTCTATCTAACCAATCATATCTATATCTGTCGATCACTCTCTCTCTTTCTATATATATATATATATGTGTGTGTGTGTGTGTGTGTATGTATGCGTCTGCGTGTGTGTGTATGCATTCTTGGAACTTGAGGTTTCAAAAGACTTACTGAAAGAAAGAAAAAACTAGAGAGGAAATTTCGGATATATATATATATATATATATATATATATATAGAGAGAGAGAGAGAGAGAGAGAGAGAGTAAAATGTGGATTGGCTACACAAACTAGCTCATGTTTCTGCCCTCTCCGTGCCCCATCAATATATATATATATATATATATATATATATATATATATATATGTACTCGAAACAATATGGTAAAACAGCTGATCATCCTCACAATAAAATTAAGCGTGCAAAATTAGGATCCAAATTATTAGTAATAAAATCAAATTCTGAAATAAACATGGAATATCCTGAAAACAGTACATTAAAAGTGATCGAAACGTAACTGACTTGCATATCATAACATAGATGATTGAGACATGAATTTTATTAAATTTATTTGTAAGCGTTTAGTAGTAGGGATCGAAGCACAACGCTACGGTGAAGCGGCTACCCCATCGATTGCAGTCCCATTTTCTAATCATTTATTCTATTTACGTTGTCTAGGCCAAACACTCACAGCGTAATAACGAGAGATCATTTCAAATAGTTTCAATATAATGTAATGCAATTTATAATCATATGCATATATAAGTACAGAGATATCATGACTCAACGGCATGCATCGAAGCAGCCCCTATAACCCAATACAATATAAGAATATTGATATATGTGTGTGTGTGCGTTGCAAAATACTCTTATTTGGAATGATCTCCCATCATTATACGGTTAATGTATCACTTGGCTTAGACAACGTAATAAGAGTTTCAATATGATATAACGCAATTTATAATCATTCTGTCATATACTTAATATATTCTTATTACCATAACTGTCGCGTTGAAGGAAACAAATAGAGCTTATATAGACCGTGAATAAGCAAAATGTGAATTTGAAACAGGTATTTGGGCTTTTGAATTACCGGCGACAGCTCAACTCAATGGTAAGAGCAACACTTCGCTGAAGTGGCTAGCCTATGGGTCGTAGGTTTGATTCCTGTAACAGTCCAATTTTTTTTTAATTCTTCATTTTATTTATGTTATCTGGGCCAAGGGATATAATAACCGTGTAATGACGGGAGATAATTTCAAATAAGAGTATTTTATGACGCACATTCACGTATATCTATATTCTTATATTGTAGTGTCTCACTATAATATAACGCGATTCATAATTATATATATATATATATATGTGTGTGTGTGTGTGTGTGTGTGTGTGGATAGATAGATAGATAGATAGATAGATAGATAGATAGATAGATAGATAAAGCACTGTTTCGTGTGTGTGTGTGTGTGTGTGTGTCTGTGCGTGAGTGTGTGTGTGTGTGCTGAACGGAATATTGCAGTTTTATCTATCCTAGAAGCATTGTGAATACAATAAGCTTTCCGTCAGTGCCGTCGCAGTCCGATCTTTAATCGGCTTGGCTTGTGAAAAAAAAAAACTTTTAAGCGTCGGTTCGTTAAATCTTCTCCCCCCACCAATCCCCGAACCCCCATCCTCCCCCACCTGACCTCTGTGCTCCAGGCATGTTTTACATCGTCTGTCTGAGGATTAAATGAAGCGAAAATAAGTTACTGATGAATTCATTTCCGTCGTAGTAACATCGTGACCAATCGTACAGGTTACATCATCAGCTCTGTTGTAAATATAGTCTCTTCTTTTTGGCAGAGAGAAAATTGCTATCTTAGTGCGGTCATTTAAGCCATTGTTCACATCACTCTTTAAAAAAAAATCTTTTTCGTATGTTTCATTATTATTATTATTATTATTATTATTATTATTATTATTATTATTATTATTTGCAATCCTCACACCAGTTGCCTGGTGGTAACCGCTGGAGTTTGAGTGAAACCAAGTCTCCTCAAGTCTCCAGCCCTTCTCTCCTCATACTCATAGGTCGCAGTAATACTGCGATTTACAGTTTCACACCGGTTGCACAGTGGTCATCGCTGAAGGCTGAGTGACAATAAGTCTCCAAAGGTTTTCAGCCAGCATCTCTTCTCTCTTTCGCCTATCATGTCAGTGCTACGATTTGCGTTTCTGCTTTTTTTCATTATTATTATTATTATTATTATTATTATTATTATTATTATTATTATTATTATTATTATTATTGACTTCACACCAGTTGCCTGGTAGTTTTATCAAAGTCATTTTTTGATTGAGCTCATCTTAGAGGTGTGACTACAAATCTCCCCAAGTCTACAGCCCTCCTCTCCACACTCTCATAGAGATAGTAAGTCTCCTCGGGTCTTCAGTCCACATCTCATCTCTTCCTCGCCTATATCGCCAGTGCAGTGGTTCACATCTCCGCTACCATTTTCCTTCTTCCTCTGTTGGGTCACTGCTAAGATTTAGTGTCATTATATTTCTAATACTCATCTCAGTATCCGTTCCTGGCAGTGCTGTGTTTTGTACAGTCTGAATCTTTCCTTTCATCCTGAGCTTCTCCAATCTCGCTCTCAATGTCTTTGGGACAGTTCCGAATTCGCCTTTTATTACTGGCGCTACCCAGACTTTCATGGTCTACATCTTATTATTTTGCGCTTTTCGGTGCTTTTGGTTGGTTTATGGTTGTCAAACAAGCGTAAAAATAATTTTTGAGTTGGCAGCATTGATCAAGTACATAGATAGGATTAATGTTTTGACCAGTCGTTAGAGAAAATAGATTACGTGCTGTGTGTCTCATGTATATCTATAACACGATTTGTGTTAGTGCATCTGTGTGTGTATGTGTGTGAGAGAGAGAGTGGGGAGAGAGTGAAAGAGATAGAGAAAGAGCAAAAGATGTGATCAGTATGGGAGAAATGAAGATTGCAACGAGAGAGAGAGAGAGAGAGAGAGAGAAAGAGAGTTGTCATCAGAATTAGAGAAAGTGAGTTAAAGGAAGAGAGTTGTAGCAAAAAAATGAATTCAAGATAAGAACAAGAAGCCATCATTGCATTGCTTAAAGGTCAATTTGTAGAGTAAGTTGATGTGTTTGTGCGTGTGTGTGTGTGTGTGTGTGTTAGTTCACCTGTGTGACCATGATATCGTGTGTGTGTGTGTGTGTGTGTGTGTGTGAATATGTATACGTGCGATTAAAATGCGATGGAAATATACTTTGTTTTAACCCTCAATCATCACCATTTAGGGGTTCTTGGAACACCCCCAGAATTTCCAATATAAACTAATAGTAATCATCTATTTGCTTTACGCCATTTCAGCTTACGAAAAGTGATTATAGGAATGTACTACCTTCGGATAGTGGGGAGAACCTCTATCTGGATATTTCAATTCGTAAAGCCCTCTTCATCTCTCTACTTTCTTTGAAACACGCATGTATTGATGACCATGGAGACGTATTAGTGAACTCAACACGATTGGACGCTCAATTGGGCATCAACTTACTTTACAATGCAGATTTCTTGACAACAAAGCGCATGTTCAGAGGCGGCCCTACTTAACAGCAAAACGGACCGTTGCCAAGGGCCCCAAGTGCTTGTCTGGGACTAGGGAAGTTCCAAATAAAAATGGGAAATGGGAAAAATAAATAAATTAAATAGAGTTTTTAAAGAGTTTTTCGGACGACCGAACTCTTTTTGTTGTTTGTGTTGTTCAACACAACGTTTTGTCCGATCCATTTAGAAGGCGTTCAGTCGTCCGAAAAAATCTTTGTATGCTAATGACCCCTCTCGGAACTATGGACTGTATAAAAAATGTCAAAATAAGGAAATTCACTGATATAAAGTCAGATTTTCTAGGAATGTTGAACAGTTAAATTCTTGATTTCATGATTGTTGTAATAACCGTCATAAATATCCCTTTATCTCTATATTTTTCTCACATTAGAACATTTGAAAATGAATAATGTAATACTATATTTTAAAGTTCAGCTTGTCTGGGGTACCAAAAATTCCAGGGTTGGCCCTGCGCTTTTGTGCCTGAACGAAGGGTCATCTAGCACCGAGTGATGCTTTGCAGATCAATCTTGCTGGACCCTTTCTTGGTGTAGTGGGCTCGATTCTGATGAGATACTGTACGTTCGAATGCCAGTCTAAGCTAAGCTTAGCAAACAACGATACACGAGAGCTAAGTTATGTATATATATATATTATGTATACAGTAATACCGGTTTATTTATATGATTATTTGTCTGATAGAGAAATAGCCTCAACAAGAGAGAAAAGGAGAAAGAAAAGAGGAAAGTGAAAAGTGACAGAAAGCGAGTGGAAGAAAAAAAAAGTGCATATAGATATTAATATTTAGAACTGTCTCATAATAAAACCGCCCTTTTTGCAGCTGGATATTTTGCTCCGAAATGAGCTGCCTATTACTCTTGATAGAAGCTACCAGAACTGACAATTGTGCACCAGGTTTTTTTTTTTTAATGAAAAGATGGATTTGGCAGATGGCCAGGAAATTGACCTGACTTCAATCCTGTCGAGAATCTTGGAGCCATTAAGAAGGAGTGAATGGTAAATATCATTTTGGACTTGCCCGAAGACTAACAATGCATTGCCAAGAATTCATAACCATTGACAGTTCATCAGTAACAATTCATCCCAAACAATTCACCCCCTAAGACCCCTACATTACAATAAACAGAATTTCTCTACGTTCAAATACTAGTTGCCATAGTCGACTAACGATAGGAGGGGTGATTACACCACTGAAAAATGAGTAAAATAAAAATAAGATAAAATAAGTTTTACTCATGTCATTTTTTTATTGAACTCATATTAGAGGTGTAATAGGATTTTATATCCAAAATAAAATAATTCTAAATTCCAT
The DNA here is from genome assembly GCA_963457665.1 of Thysanoteuthis rhombus. Taxonomy (NCBI): domain Eukaryota; kingdom Metazoa; phylum Mollusca; class Cephalopoda; order Oegopsida; family Thysanoteuthidae; genus Thysanoteuthis; species Thysanoteuthis major. The sequence goes on along the minus strand of OY735234.1, from coordinate 4,246,371 downwards.
TGTTGGAAATAAACCTTCCCCAAAATTCGCAAGACCCCTCGATCATGGACGTTGCACGGGGGGGGGGAATGCAAACCCTCTGAATTTATCTAAACCTTCAGGCCACCTTATATTTTCCCGGGTGCAATTTCCAGACACGATCTCTGAGATTCCCGTTGCGAGTCGTGATATCCAGTGACATTCTTGCTGCATGACTAGCCCATTGCCATGTAGGTTTTCTTTCTCCGTAGATAGATAGATAGATAGATAGATAGATAGATAGATAGATGGATGGATGGATGGATAGATAGATAGATAGATAGATAGATAGATAGATAGATAGATAGGGAACACGAAGATTGATAATAAGAAAACGACAATAACTTGTATGTCCGATGATATATTAATATATATGTGTGTGTGTGTGTGTGCGTGTGTGTGTGTGTGTGTGTGTGTGAGTATGTGTGTATGAAAAAGGAAAGACAGTTTTACAAACAAAATTTCGCTCAAACCGAATTATTTACGATGGTTAACGAAAGAACAGCAATGATGGTGAAAAGAATCTCTTATCATACTATCGACATAGTAATAATAATATTCATACCTGTAGTTCTGATACTAACAGAGCACATGGACAAAAACCGGCCATCGATCGGGGAAAAGAAGGAATGAATTAAGGATGTTACATCGAGCTCAGGGTTCCGGAGGCTCAATCAGGTAGCAGACTTATGCTACACAATCGCTCCCATAATGATGGGTGCGGGTTCAAGTACCACGCAGGGCTCTATTCTTTTTTTTTCCGATCATCACCATTGTTTCACTTACAGTTGTAAATAATTTAGTTCGAGGGAAAATCGGTTCCTAAATTGTCTTTCCTTCTTTATTCACATTGTCGGATACTAATATTCTTTTTTATAAAAAGTATTGGATATTACAAAAAGTTTTGGATATTAGTATCTGAATATATATATATATATATATATATATATATATATATATATATATATATATATATATATATAAGTATCCGACAATGTGATTAAGGAAACATCTGATTCTTATGGCAGCTTCATTTTCTTTGTGTATTCTATTTGTCTCGGCCAAATGATACTTTCACCGTGTAATAACGAGAGATCATTTCAAATTGGAGTAATAGTATTATACAACGCAATCTATGATGATTCTGTCGGATCATATATCCATTTCTCGATAAAATAATTGTCGTGTTGGAAGAAACAAATAGAGCAGATACAGACCGTGAATTAGCAAAAATGAGAATTTGGAGTTGAAACATTTATTTGGGCCTTTGTATTACCGGCAGCTTTTTGGCTCAATGGTAAGAGCAACATTACGTTGAACTGGCTAGTCGCAGGATCGATTCCTGCAGCAGCCCCATTTTCTTCAACTGTTATTCTATTTACGTTGTCTAGTCCAAATGATACTTTCACTTTGTAATAACTTGAGATCCTTTCAAATAATAGTTTCAATATAATACAGCGCAATTTATAATCATTCCGTGGGATCATACACCCATTTCTTGATAACACACACACACACACACACACACACATATATATATATATATATATATATATATATATATATATATATATATCAGTATATTCATCTCTATTTATCTATTCATCTTTCATTGTCCGTAATATAAACTGTGTTTTTTCGTAGATTAAACTAGGCGGAAATGATAATCCGGTGCTTATTGATCGCTCAGGCTGGGGCAGCGTGACCAATTGAGATGACCTCAAAAAACAGATAAAAATATCCGACAGATCTTCTCAGCAAAGGATTTGGAGTTGATCTTATCTTCACATATTCACCATTTTACTATTGTGAACCACATAAAGAGTTTATGACATGATTAACTTCGATTCGAACATCTGCTATATCTACATATGCGTGCACTGTACATTACTTGTTTCGTAATATATGCGTGTAGATAGATAAATACGTACGTATACATCTTCTTTAATTCATGCAATAGATTTAAATTTATTTTTTTATTCCATGTCAATGCACCTAATCATGTGTTGAATATTGATCATAGATTCAGTAAAGATTTTGGATCATATTTCAGGCTACGGATTTGAGCATGCCGACTTTCCTCAATTGGATGATTGGCGTAACACAGTCTTCCTAAACGTACTTCTCCCTACTTATGGCCTTATATCGTACCATGCTAAGCTTATCATACTGAACTATTCTCCCTTTAGTATGGGGCATGTGATTTGGGGTATTCTATCTTTATTGAAAAAACAGTTGTCAATAGTCTGTAAGCTTTAAAAAGTGAAGGAGAGACTGAAAATGATGGATTAATAATTTTATAAAAATAACTTGTTGATAACATAAATAAAGAGGAGAAAGGGCACCCGTTGTGGAGCAATGATCACCAAGTTTCTCGTAGGCTTTTACGAGTGCGAAGTTCACTCACTCTTAGGTGCCTAATTGCCGCCTCCACTAATTAATTTTGGGGAGTCCATCTCCACTCTCTCTTCCCTAATAGTTGGTGGGAGCACATCAACAAATTCAAATTGGCATTCCTTTAGCAAGATAGTCACTGGCGATGAAAGATGGAATCATCCATAGAATCCGAAACGTAGAAAATCGTAGATCAAATATTGCAACCTATAAGGTACATCCTGGAGACTATTTCTTCTCAGCGTTCGGTGGTATTAAAAAAAATCATTGTTATGAATTGCTGGAACCTGAGCAATCTGTTACTACGCACCACTTTGGTGAGCTATTGGCTCATTTGAATGACGCATTGGAACAAGTGAGATCTTTGTATTGGCAAAGGAGATGACTGCTGACTAAACTACATGGCATCACCAGTTCTTGAGTTGCAAATGAGACGCAGCAGAGGATAACAGGGCTAGAAATAGGTGATGTATTCTCTAAACTGAATATGCTTTGCCAAAAAAATCCTGAACAAAGCATGAAAATGGGCAGGTTCGGCCATTTTGAATACGACAGTCACACAGTATACAAGCTCACTCAATGACGTATCGTTTTTGAATGAGTTATCCGGTGGGAGAATTTTTTTTCATGTGTACGCAGTAAGGTCCTCTTTGATTTGTTGCCTAGTTTCATCAAAGCTGCCAGACCGGTTCTCGAGATATTCAAAATAACTGTATTCTTTTCGGACAAACCTCAGAGAAAATAGAAAAAAAATGTATGCGTGATTTGAGAAAAAAAAATTTCGTTGTTTTTTTTTTTTTGGTAGGGGGGGGGGCTATTGGATCAGAGATTATGTTAAGAGATTATGTTATACTGGATCGCTGTCATCTCTCTAACCAAGAGGAAAAACAAAGTTTAATTTCACAATCGAATCAGAAAGTCCAGATACAACGAAAATACGTATACATGATACATTAAACCCGATCATGTGTCACATTCACCCCTTGTGAGGGTAGCACTTCCTTGACACAGAAGTTCCCAAATCCCTGGTCATTCGAATCCTGGACTCAGTCATATGTCTACTTACTGGAGGAATGTGTCGCTGGCAGTAACTCCCCATTACACTTAAAGGTTTGGGGCTATTCCATGATGCCTATAGCAATAGGCCAGTGAAACTAGACAATTTTTTTTCCTCCCCACGTACACATGAGGGTCTCACTTTGGAAATATGCCATGTACCGTATAACCTCACAGTAGGATGGTATCAAGCATTCAAAAAAATTCAATCGGGTATCAGCAAAATAAACTAGTAGCCACCCTCTGACCTCTAGCCACCTACGAAAATCTACCCGTACACCTGCTGGTCGAGCGACTGGCTTGACACATACCTCACCCCAGGGTATGGAGAAGGTATTCGTATTGATCGAGTCTAAACAATTATGGGTGGATAGCAGTTACTGGGCATTAGTGCTACTTAGTAGCATTAGTATTGTTTTTTTGTTCTCTCTTATTTTTTATCTCTCTTTTCTTATTGTACAATGGTATTAGTTACGGGGTGGTCCGACCTGCTCTGTGTGGGTCACTGCAAGTTAGTTTAACTGGTTAGTTTATCAGCAGTCGTAATTACCTTTAAACAAAAGGAAAAAAAGAAGAAATAATATTATAAGTATATAATCAAACGATTTGATTGACAGAATCGTTGATTAGCAAAGAAAACAGTGGCAAAGGTGACTGGGGGTCAGCTAATTTGTTAGCGAGATTATTTATTTTGTGTATAACTACCTATTATGATAGTAGTATTAGTGACATAAAATAAGTGGTTTCATTCGATTTTCTTTTTCCTCCCCGGTGACTATCCATCTGAACTGAACAGCGTAGTTCATCATACTTATCTTTGGTGGTGACAGTTATTAAATACCTATTTACCCACGCGTATAAGTGGTCACAGCCTCTATATTCATATGTATACACCCGTGCTTATGTTTTCAATGCGTTATCCCTTTTAAAAGCTTACGGATTAGGGCGGCCAGTTCGATATTTAGAAAAAGGAGGACATAGCAAACAAAAAGGGAGGCCTGACCTTTCCCGACTTGCTTACAATATAGCTCATATTCTGCAGCTCGTTAAAAGTGTCAACAGCGGCAACTGAATATAATCAAAAAAAATATGTTAACGGTTGTTATAGCTTTCCGTCTCCACTCTTTTAAGAATATCTGTGGTAATTTGTATAAGTTTTCCAGTCAGACCAGAAAAAGGGGAGGATAAATTACCACCCGGCTTGGGGTGGCGCCGAACAAAGGACAGGATGATCAAGAGCCGGACTGTCTAGCCCATTGGTCTTGTGGACCCCCGGGGGTCCCACAAATAATGATCTAGGGTCCGCAACAGTGTTCCCACTAAATCTGATATTACAAATCTTGTGACCGAGAAACAATATCATCCATCAAACAGCTATCATAAAATATAATTATTGTTCACAAATCTGTGCCAGATATTAGGATTCGAATGAATTTAGGATTTAGAATAAATATGGGTTTTAAAGGTCAAAAGTTGCTTATTACCGCAGTTCATTAATTACTGTCTAAAATCTAAATGCTCAAGATAGGGCTCTTCCAGAAAAGATCCCATTAATCCTAAAGAGAAGGGTGTATAACCAATGCATCCTCCCAATAGTCACTTATGGAGCTGAAACATGGAACTTAACCAAGAAACAGACCCGTAAGCTGAGAACCATGCAACGTGCACATGAAAGAAAAATGCTGGGCCTCACATGGAGAGACCACAAAACAGCACAACACATCCGGGAAAAGACAAGAGTTAGAGACATCATAGAATCCATAAAAAATCTCAAATGGCGGTGGGCTGGCCATGTTGCAAGAATGGCTGACAATCGATGGACATCACGACTCACAACATGGATTCCCCGAGACCATATGCGCAACCGAGGCCGGCAAAATATTAGATGGAGAGATGAACTAGACAAGTTCAGGAAGTACTGGCTCCGTGACGCCCATGATAGAGAAGTGTGGCAAATCCTGGGGAAGGTCTATGTCCAACGACGGACGCTAAAAGACTGATGATGATGATGATGATGAGAAGGAATCCTTGATTTTTTAATATTTTGAAACCACTGGTCTAACCAAAAGCTATACGTGTGGCCACCACTGCTTCGAATCCTTCCTTCCTCAGATTCATACATTTTTTATTTACTGAATGTAGCATGGTCTGGCACAAGGTTGAAATTTTAAGTCATGAAGTGGAGATCGAACCCTCTATACAAGCGATGGTTAGTGGAACTTGCGAACGACTACTCAACAGCTTCAGGACCCAAGATATCTAGCTTAGTTTAGTTTGGCACAACGCTATAAATGTGGGGCGCTCGGTAAGGATACGATAGTAATGGTCAGCAAGACGATCTAGTTAACTCTTTCCCAACGACGAAGCACTTGTAGATATTTACTAAATGTTGCTCAGTCTGACACAAGGCCATGTCCTCTGCAGTGTGACAAACCATCGTACGTGGCTTAGCAGCGCTAGATATTTACTAAGCTTCGTGTAGTATACCATGAGGTTTGAAATCTGGGACACGTTAGGATGGTCAGGACTCAGTATGATCCGCAAGAATAACTTGCAAACCATTAAATCAGGGAGAAGTCCCCACAGATTTTTACCAAGCTCAGCTTAGTATGTCACAAAGTTACAAGCGTGGGGGAACCCCGTGGGGATCGAACTCACTAATATAATTAGCTACAAGATAAGCTTACTATCGACTATCCAACGGAGTAGCGTCTTGGTATTTACTGAATGCACCATATTTATGGCCTTGTGTCTGACGAAACTAAGCTAACTTGGTCGTTCAGCAAGAACAAGAGATGAATTTAGTCATCTAGTAGAGATCAAACTCACTACGGTAGTAATATTTGAGACTAACTTTCTAATTGTCACCAAACCACAAATCTCCTCAGTTCCACATATATTCAAAACAGTCAACGTAAACTGTTGACATACAACTAAAAATGTCAAAACAGGTTTCTTCAGTTGTTAAGGGATTTTAGCTCTAATTTGTCACGAGTACAGTCCGCACCAATTGAAAGTAGGTAGTGATTTCAAATCACAGAAGGGGAATGTTATTTTCCCTACTCACCTAAACTTGGTGAAGATTGTTCTTGTTCTTGTTCTTCCTAATGTAAGAGAACTCCTGGTTTGTGCTAGGGGAAGACAACAATTTTTCTTCTAAAAATATTGGGCAACCTGAGATAAAAATAAAACAATGAATAATCCTTCCTTAACTAAAATTACTGTATTTGACGGCGTATATGGCCCTCTCTTTACTGAAAGAAATGACTCTAAAATATCCTCCGGGTTTTATTCACGAAATGGATGTATCTGGTCGGCTAATGTTTACGCTGACGCAGTAAACTGCTAGTACTTGTACCATGCCTAACACCATAACACTGTAATATTATTAAATCAATTATTATTATTATTATTATTATTATTATTATTATTATTATTATTATTATTGGTGCTTTAATTAGGAAAGGAATCATCATAAAAGGTTCATTTTTATTAGTAATTTGTTTTTTTATTGAATGTCTTCTGCTTTAGCTGGGTTGCTCAAGTTTTGGCTCGTAAATTACAGCACTACTATAAAAAAAAAACTAGCATAGTACTTGTAAAAATTATCGGTACTTCTGCCTAGGATGAGAGTATTTGTTTCCCATTCCTTGGATCAAAATGTTACTTCCTAGCCCTCTTCTTCGGATCAAAGTGCAGCATCTGTGTACTCGTGAGGAAGTTACGGACAGACAAATAAAGGAACAAACATGAACAGTCTCATTGCTCATTATACAGATAGATTTTCCTGTATAGTGTGTCGATTTTTTCCTCCTCTACTATAGCCACGTATATCGATAACATTAAATGCTTACTCGTAAATACACCAATTTTTTTCTCAATGTTCCCTGCTGAAATGGATGAAGGTGGGTCTACGCCTGAGGGTCTTAAGTGCCGTCAAATTCGGTATGTAATATCAGAAAAGTTCAGGGTGAAGAGATTTCACGAAATAATTTTTTTTTCAAATAAGTTGCTCGGGAGGAAATTGTATTTTTTTTTTTGTGTGTGTGTGTGTGTGTGTGTGTGTGTGTGTGTGTGTGTGTGTGTGTGTGTGTGTGTGTGTTCCTCTTCGAATGTCTGCCGTCATACACCATCCAAGAAGAAAAGAAAATAACAATGAAAATAAGGATATTTAAAAAGGAATAGTTGAAGCGAACTCAAAACGCCATTCAATTAGCTTTTCTATTTCTTCTTTCTCGATTGTCTCCCCTTCCTTTATTTCCTTTTCCCTTTAACTATGCTTTTTCGCCAAACCCTCCATTAAAATACAATTCTTAATGAAACAAACGAATAGAAATAAAAGCTAACGTCTGTTTTGTAATCTAATGTGTCTTGATTTGGCCGTGACGGGGTTAAATAGGGGAGGTAACGCAGTCAGGATTAGAAATAAAAAGCCAAAGGAAAGAGACAAGGAAAATCAAGCTGACAGGGCGATAGAAAAAAAATGGCGGTGGGAGACAGACAGAAAACATCCATAGAAATTGGAGAAAACTAAAAACAACTAAAAAACGGGAAAAAAACAAACAAAAAGAAATTGAAGAAACAAACATTGAGAAAAAATTACGTCAGCTTTACGAAATAGAAATAAATCAAATAAAGGTAGAAAAAATATTCAGAAGAAGAATCGATGAGAGGTGAAAGGTGAAGGAAAAACGTCGGGAGGGAGGAAAAAAATGGAGGAAAAAGTAAGAAAAAGGAGGCAAGAAATCAAGGAAAGGGGTTGGGGAGATAAAAGTAACGGAAAAAGAAAAAGACGAAGAAGAAAGTTGCTAAAGAAAGAAGAAAAGAAAAAGAAGTAAGGGGCGAAGATAGGATAAAATGATGCGGTAAGAAAAGACGAAAAAGTGGATATTAAATTAAGGAAAGAAGTAAGGGAAAAAAGAGAGCGAAGAAAAGAAAATAGAGAAAAGAAGGAAGAAATGGACAAAAAAGAAAAAAGAACAGGGAGACGGAGAAAGGGAAAAGGCTGCCTTGTAGTCAAATAAAAGAAGAAGATGAAAATGAAGTGAGAAAGAAGTAAGAAAAAGTGAAGAAGAAAAATCAAGAGATGAAAAGATAAGGAAAGTAGTAGTGGTGGTGGTAGTGGTGGTGGTTGTCATTATTGTTGTGAGCAGACGAAAGTGAGAAGAAGAAAATAGGGAGAGATAGAGAAGAAAGTGAAGAAATGCCTAAATTGACAGACAAGTAAATGAAAAAGAAGACATTAAGGAAAGAAAAGTGGATTGATTTGATGGTCAGGTTCAGTGGATGCTACTGATATGAACCTTACATGTAAAATACGGCAATTGGGAAATCCAGAAAACAATAGAAAAACAAATACAAGATATTGTGAAAATGAATAAAGAATAAAGAAAAATAACCAGCTAATGACGCAACGAGAGAGCGAGAAAGTTGTTTTTAAAGGGAACTTCAGTATCATTCGTAATAACTCCCACGATAGTGAAAATGATCAGAGCGACGCCATTGAATGTCCTCGTGTAAGGATTAGGATGATAATAAACCCCTGTGCTGCTGCTGCTGCTGCTTTTGATGATGATGATGATGATGATGATGATGATGATGATGATGATGATGATATTTGAATGCTTTGGGATTTATCTATCCAACTATTCATCAAAGAAGTGCCAACGACCGATCAGTCAACTGCGTGGAAAAGCGTTCGAAATTGAGACAGCCGCTAATGCCCTTGGGAAAGGCATGAATCCGATTCCTATCCGCGGCTATGAGTAAAATAGCGTATGGTTAAGTGAGTTACGCCACTTCGGGAGCTTGTCAACTCAAAAGCTATTTCAAGTGTCGCCTGAAAAAAAACTCGAAGAACTCCGAGATGATGAAAAGCTTGTGAGATGTAAAGCCCGGGCAGGGACGACTGTCGCCGTGGCCAGCCAAAGGGCACTTACTATTTATCATTATTCATTTATTTTACTATTTATTTTTATTTGTGAAACTGACAGAGAGAGAAAAAAGCCTGGAAAATATCTGGACTTTAACAGAGATTATTAAGAGTTATTTGAGGTTACAGTTGTACTCATCATCATTAGAGCACCCGCAAAAGTTTTTTTTTTAAATTGGGATAACTAAAAATCCGAGAAAGAATTGAAACCATCCAGACGACTGGATTACTGAATTCAGTTAGAATACTGAGGAGAGTGCTGTTGTTAGAGACATGCTATCACTTGATTTCCACTGAAATTACTATTATTGATTAATGATCCTATTGCGTTTCGAAAAACCTTTATCCATACCCGTTGACTTTCAGAAGTAACGACTAAAGACTTTTGTTGATAAAATGCACAGTTGCAGGAGTTAGTATGATAAAAGTAAAACTTAAAAAGCATTCAAAGAGCACATGCTTCTTCCAATTCCTGTTTCATTAGAAACTAAATGAAAATCAGTTCGTAAACAATACACGAAAAAGATCTACATCTGCTCCAAAATTTAACTCGTTCATTCTTGACCCATAGCCTTCACATTGACAAAATTTCATTGAAATTCATTGAGTATTTTGGAGATATTCCGTGGACAGAAAGATGGACTGGCATTGGCGAATACAAATACTACGATCAAATTCGTCGACCGAGGTAAACTACATCATTCACAATAGTCTTAATAATTCATGACACGGTGATTCAAATGGACCTTTCTGTTCAAATTAGTATACAAAATAGTGAATCATTGTCATTGCAGCGTAGTGCTTAGCCTTGCACAATACTAGGCTGTTTGGCAGAGATGAGACATAGATGTCGAAAAAAAAAGGATCTGCTGAATGTTCAAGTGAACTAAAGAATAGAATATTAGGTTGATCGCATAATTTTCCAGACGCTTCACATAAATTTATTGTGTTTTTATTCAGGCATCAAAGAACCAGTTGTCTTTGGTTTTCCATGGCTGTATGCAACCTTTCAGGTAAATTATTAACAAGTTATAAAATAAGGGTTCTACTTTTGATTCAATCAATTACCCAATGAATTTTTCGACGTCTTGAACTTTTTAAAACCGGTCGATAAAAGATAGTCTGAAGGCAACATAGCAGGAGAATATGCCAAAAGCAGAACATCCTGCCAAAGCTCCATGGCCAAATACAACTCGAGGACCGGCATTTTTATGCAGCATAATCACAAGTCGACTTCCTTGTTTGAAAAATTCCTATCAATTCCAATGCATCATTCAAACGAACAAATAACTCACTGTAGCGTTGCACAATAACGATTCGTCCAGGTTTCAGTAATTCGTTTCAAGTCCAATTGATTCCCCCAAGACACTTAGTAAACCTTTTCCTGACCCTAATAAGAATATGATGCAGAAAAACCTGAATGTAGTCACGATTTCCCTCGTTTCATTGTCTCTTATTCAGAGGTATAGTATGAGGGATCAGAGGGAGCAGTCATCCTTTGAGTGCCGGTCTGAAGGGGTGCAAAATTTCCTCAGACCTATTGATCGATAATTATTACCCCGTAGGATATAATGCAACTACCCCCGGGTTTATCTTCGCCACTGGGCGCTGAAAACCCTTGCTACGCCACTTCTTGTAATAAATTTATGTTTCATCACCAGAGAATATCTTGTCCAAAAATGACTCGAATTAACTGCATTGAGTGAGAAGAGAAAGACACGTGTCTAAACATTGGCCGTAATTCCTTCTTGAAACTTCTCGAGGAAGCCATTTTCCTAGTTTCTGGGTTTTTCTTATTATAGTTGCCTGGTTGTCCGGGGAATAAAGTGCTGAGTGAATTTCTTCCAAAGATCGAGAAAAAATTCAATTATACACCAACTATCTGTTCTTGGAAATGAAACAAGGGTCTTACTAATAAAACGCACTGCATGATAAACAAGAACTTTACGAAGGGACTCGAAAAGTTATAATCAGAGGATGTATTGAAGCACTTTAGACCGAAGCAGTGAGCAAGTCACTAAGAATTCTGAAAGGGGAAGTGAAGATTCGTGAAAGCTTTCCGTCACTAGCGAAAACTACCAGGTATCTTTGGCAATAGATAATAATAATAATAATAATAATAATAATAATAATAATAATGGTAGCAACAATAACAATAATAATGATGATGATGCTAATGACGACGACAATAATAATAATAATAACAATATTAATAATAATAATAATGATAATGACGACGGTAATAATGATAATAGTAATAATAATGATGATCATGTTAATGATGATAACGACAATAATAATAATAATAATAATAATAATAATAATAATAATAATAATAATATATTTCACTTAGAAAACTCAAATAAATGGCTTGGACATTCTTCAGACTGCCATTGCTGATGATATTAAAAACAACTATCCAATTTTGAGATTGCTTCTTCTCGCGTCCTTTTTCAGCCATTTTTTTTTAAAGGAGTTGTTCTTCCATTTTCTTAGTGATTGAATTTTTCCCTTTATTTATTCGTCTTTTTCCGTTTATTTTTTTTCTTTTCAATGCTTTCAGATCCAAGATTTTGTTTATTTATTTATGTTAATTATTGCGTTTTATCTACTGCTATGTCCTAGTCTAACCTTTCACTCCTGACATCCTTTCCCTCCTTAACTACTTACTCGAACTCCCGACCCAGCAATTTTCGGAATCTTCATATATATATATATATATATATATATATATATATATATATATATATATATATAAGGAGAAGAGGCGAAATAGGACGGACACAAAACTACCTTACATGAAAACTTACTTAAATAAGAACGAAAAGATGAGAACAAAAACAATTACATAAACACGAAAGAAAAGGAAATAACACATGCGCTTAGCGACGTAAACACATGCACGTGCGTTAGGATGGGGGTAAAGTCGAAACAGGAAAATGCCAGACACAGAGAGAGAAAAAAAACTAAGAAATTAAAGCTCAATAATAATGATAATAATAATAATGATAATAATAATAATAATGATAATAATAATAATAATAATAATAATGACGATATTGCTGATGACGATGAAAATGAATGAAAGATTGAATGAATGAATAAATAAGTTGAGTCTGACGTAACCGCTTTGAAAAAAAAATAATAAATCTATAAATGGAGACGACAAAGAAGCTGATACCCAAATTAAATAAGATAAATGAAAAAAAAAACACAAAAATAAAAAAAGATAAATGCTTGTCCACACTTCCTTTTTTCCGCACGGCCAAATATCAACCCGGGCCGATGTACCCTTCACGGCCACACACACACACACATCCTCCACCATTTTACATTAAAAAAATGAAAAGATAACAACAACTGAGATGATTGAGAGAAAGAGAAGAAAAGAGAGAGAGAGGGAGATCGGGAGAGAGGTGGGAAGAGACAGAGGGAGAAAGAAAATAAAGACAGACAGGTTGATGCACCGTTGTTGTCCCACCCGCCCAACTTGCAGAGGGCCTTAATCAAATGAGGCAAGATGTACATTAGGGGGCATTAAGTCTGCAGTCTGTATCATCTGTCGAGTTTGAAAATTGACCGGAAATGCATTCGAGTTCCGGGGAAAAAAGAAAAAAAAAAACAAACACAGACCTACCCCTGTCTCCAACTCTTCTCCCACTCTCACCTTTCCCGTCCCGTACAATCTGCAGTCTCTAGCCACTAACCACAACCCTGCCATCGTCGGAGACATGGCGACCCTAAAATGCAAGATGCACTTATGTATGCATGGGTGTGGCAGGGTGTCTTTAAAAAATAATAATATTAGGGAGGGGAGAAGGCTTATGTATATGCATTAGAGGGTGTCTGGCCGTGCGTCTGAAATAAAAAGGGGAGATAACTAGGTGCAGATTTTAAGAATACGTATGGACACTGCTACTATCTTGGAAGAATCGAAGTTCATATACACACATTCTTCTAAAAAATTAAAATATGTGCGTGTGAGAGAGAGAGAGGGTGTGAGTGTGAAAGAGAGATAGTGTGTGTGTGTGTGTGTGTGTGTGTGTGTGTGTGTGTGTGTGTGTGTGTGTGAAATTTGAAGAAAAAAGAGAGTGGCAGAAAGTCAGAAAGAGAGGATAACAGAATGGGAGAAAGATGGGTGAAGACACGGTTGGAAGAGTAAAAGAGAATGAAAGAAGGAATGTGAGAGAGTAGGAGGACGAAGATACGATCGTCCAAGAAAGAGGAAAAGAAAATCAGGAAGAGATAAAAAAAAAAAAAAAGAGAAGGAGAAAGATGGGTAGATAGTCCGGGAAAAAAAGAAGGAGAATGGGAAATGACCAGAGGAGAGTATGAGAAAAAGGAAAAGAAAGAGCAAGAGAGAGGGGGAAAAGTGAGAGAAAGAAGGAGACAGAATGGAAATAACAAGAGAGTGAGAGAAGGAGGAAGAGAAAATGCAAGAGGGAGGAGGGAAGACAGGATAGAAATAACGAGAAGAGAAAAAGAAAGTGAGAGAGGAAAAAGAAGCGACAGAAAGAGAAAGACTAGATGGGAAAACAAGAGAGTGAGGGAAAGAGGACGAAATAGCGTGAGAAAGAGGCGGGGGAGAGAGGACATGAGAGAGAGAGAGGACGAGGAAGAGCAAGAAAGAAGAAGTTCTGCTCATTTCGTTTCATGTATGAGACAATAATTACCGCCCGATTACTTCACTAATATTTACAAACTATTCTCGAAAATACGTACAAATAGATGAAAAAAAATGAAAACATCCACGGGAACAGGCAGGCTTTTGATGTGACTATTCAACAATAGACCACCTATACATATTAAACCAGCTAATCGAAAAAGAATCAGAATGAAACAAATCTCTGTATTGAATTAGGTAAATTATGAAAAAAACCTTTGATTCAATAGAACACACGATAGACTTCAATTCAATGCAAGAGAAAGGTATAAATGGGATTTATACAAAAGTAATTAAGTTGAAAATGGCACTGCAATAGTTAGACTTCGTAAATGTACTAACAAGATACAGATGGAAGAAGAAGTGAGAAGAGGATATAATACCACCAAAACTTTTTACAGTGAGTTTCAGAAGAACCTTTTGGAAAACATACTGAAAAAACGTGGGAAAACATTACAATTTGAGGGTGTTTGAACAATTTAAGGTTTTGTAATGATATTGCATCAATATCAGAGATTGCTGAGAATTTACAAACCTTGCTATGTGACCTAAATAAAGAAAACAATAGGATCGGGTTAAAGATGAACAGAGCAGAGACAAAAGTAATGTTCAATAATTAAGTCCCAAGGGAAAATGTAAGAGTAGAAATTTAAGTCTTAGAAGGTGATGGATACATTTACCTAGGTCATGGAAGATATGGAAAAGGTTAGTGCAGTCACATAGATAGCCAGCCAGCCAGATCCATTTAAATGTTTAAGAAACCTATGTTGGCTATTTTTGGTAGCTGAATTTCGATCTGAAATGTTCATTGTATCATGTTCGATGTATGAGATAAATGAAGAAGTGTTGGGTTGAGTACACTGATAAGGAAGGAGATTAGGATAAAAAATAGATATTTTTTTGCTTTTTCATTTGTAGGCTACGAGTTTATTGATTTAACTACGTACACATATACACGGAAACACACACGTCTCTCTCTCTATATATATAGATAGAGAGAGATAGATAGATATAGATGTAAACTGATGGATGAATGTACACAGTATATCAACTAAATTGATCTACATCATTGTATGATCATGTACTGTGTATATAGCTCTGCACCGTATGGATATATCGTCACCGCTGCATTGGTGTGTACTATATATTTCGGCATGTGCATGTAGACATATCGTAATATGTAATTCGGTATCGCATTGATACGATGACTGTTCTGGGCATAGTTATACGCATGCAGACTGCATACCAATTGAATGTGTATTATTATGTGGTTGTATACTACTTATTAGGTGGCACGTTATATGGATGTATTGCTGTATGATAGTATTTGTCCGTTCTATGCATTTCGACTAATTAGCATGATCTTACATGTATGTGCTATACGTTTCGATATAAATATGCATTTACAAGTCACTCCACCTTAGACACATGCGCACACATATACACACCCACGCAGACACATTCAGGACACAAATCTTCCTCCCATAGAAAAATAATAAGAACCCACTCAAACCACCTGCTTACATACGGGCCTATCCATCACCCAACATAGATAACACGATGACGAATATACAAACCCTCATCCCAAACACTGTTTGTTTCCTCATTGTCTATAAGAAATGTCGCGATATATACACACACATATATATATATATATATATATATATATATATATATATATATATATTTACACGTATGTATTTACTTATTTCAACGTTGTTCCGCTGTCGACAATATGAGAAGTAATGGATATTAGTAACCGGACATGTGAATAAGGAAAGACCAAAACTACGCTCGAACCGAATTATTTACGGTATTAGCGAATATAACAATGATCTATAAAATAGCTGAGAGAGTACCGGGTCGGATTCGAACCCCTAACCGTTTCTACGGGAGCACTTACGTAGCCTAGGGCTGCACCAACCAATCAGAACACTGACGACTGTAGGCAGAGGTCTGAATAACACCTTTAACCCATTCCTTTCTTTCTCCAATTGCTGCCAGGTTTTGTTTATGTATTCTGTGAGTCTCAGAACTACTTGTATCTACATATTTCTTCGTATACATTGTCCCAATGACGACAGTATGAGAATATATATATATATATATATATATATATTGTACAAATCAGGAATATAATATATATATATATATATATATATATATATATATATAATATATATATACAATATATATTTTACAAATCAGGAACACAACATAATATAATATAATGTATTATCTAATGTGCTTATATCATAAAGTGCTCGATACATTCAAAATTAAACATCAAGTTGATGTAGATTAAGGCTTTGAATATGATGAAGTAAATGATTCGCAACACAAACACCCTTTTGTTTCTGTCCCGTTTGGACTCCTTCAGGCAAATGATTCGACTTATTTTAGATCCCTATTTAGAGCGTTTTTTGATGGGGTGGTTATTTTTATGGGTGAAGAACCTTTTTCTAATTCTATTTATATATCTTTTCTGTTTTTTTTGTCATTTCTCGTTTACTAGTTGGTCACTGCTTGTTATGTTTCACATAGAGGAAATCATTTACTGTCTGGTAGTTAGCTGTGGATACTGTAGACACTTTCTTCATCAGTGTGTTGTTAAAATATCAGCTCTTATCCGTGGTATGTTTCCTCTCTGGGAGTGTTTTATTTCTACTTCAATCTGCTCCCCAGTGTTGGGGTTCACTTCTACATGACCTAGTTATTTTGATTGTTTTATTTATTCAACATTTGATATGTTTGATGTACCTAAGACACTTATAAATAGGTGATTGGGTTGTTTTTAAAGTTGCTGGGGGTATGAAATTATAATAATGTTAGTGTTCAAAGTAATGCTGCTACTGCTATTGTCAATGATCACGAGGGGAACAAAATAGCTACAGTGGTTATTCCTATATATATATATATATATATATATATGTATATATATATATATATTGAGAGAGTTGTCTCGCGAAGTATTTAACTATATATGGCTTGGATCGTACCAAGGTATACGTGGAAAACGGGTTCTGTGTGTGAGCCAAACTACTGATTGTATGTGTGGACTTGGGGCTATTCTCTGACGCTGATAGACACTCAATGGACAGACCATGATAGACAGAGAACACGGAGTTTTATCCATGCATGTTTCCCGGAGAGAAAAAAATTTAGGAAAGATTATCGTGACTATTGAATAGTGAAAAGCATTGCCATCTCATTCACAAGAGTGAGAGCTGTATACGAGTTTGGAGCACGTGATGAGGACATGATGGTGTAGTTGCATAGCTGTGCGTATGTATGATGCCTGAACATCAGTGGAGTGAAATGGGCGAAGTTAATACAGTGATAGATCACAGTGGCAAAATGATTACGATCGGATCAACCGTAGGGTCGACAAAATGATAACAATCTTAGGGAGAAGGAAAGAGAGAGAAAGAGTAGCCGGTAACAAGTGCTGGGACCAAAAGCGTCACCAGCTAGGAGTGCCGGCGCCGAAGAGCATTGGACCATGTGCGTACAGGATTTTTACAGGGGTCACCTTTGGAAGTGGCGTTTTCGATTTCTCGCTAAAAGGAGGGTTTCGTATTTAATTCCCAACTAAAATTATAGGGGGTGCTACAACTAAAACATGAATTGTCGCATTTCCATAATGTGAACGAATTTTATTTGTATGATACATTTGAATCCGTGTATGAGATAAAGTATCTGCGTGTTCATACCTCGATATCACTCGGCCAAAGCGAAAAAAAACTTACCATTTTCGGAGTCACCATCAATCATTTCAAGTGTTCAAAGCCAACAAACGAACTATAGAAAACAATCATAATGGTGGTGCGAGGTCCATGGGCCCCTGTCATTTATAATCTAATTGTATTTCCAGGAATGTTCCTTTTATACTAAAGAACGGCTATTTATGAAAAAGTTTCCAGAGCCCTTTTTGGAGAACTAAAAACTTGATAGACAGTTGGAAATCTGTTTTTGTTAAAAATACCGATCCAATAACAAAAATTGCTAATTTAGAGTCATTTTTTTTTTCCTATCTCTATTCTCCCCAATAAATGTCTTTGTGGATATCGACACTGGCAGTACTTTTTATCCCTGCCCCATCTGACCACTTCCTGTCATTCCATGCCAAATGTTTATGAAATAAACTGCATTCTGATTAACAGGAATGTATCGAGACCAAAAATTCAGGATCCAATAAACGGTCTGTCTAATAAACCGAAAAAGGCAAATAGATTTCTATGGAAAAACATTTGTGGAAAAATCTTGTCAGAAGCTGAAACTGTGGAAAGGAGGTAATCACAATATAACATGGTATATTTTTACGAGTTTGGTTACATCAAATTCACCTTGAGCCTCGAGCTAAAGATATTTGAAAGATAGCTGAGAACTAAAACAATATATATTTTAGTAATTCTATCAGATCTTATTTTTGAAAATTTCAATTGTTCCGAATAAAAGACGTATCGGTCATAATAATCGGAGTAAATTTGTGATGATGGTTATACGTTTGAATCGGTCTTTACGAAACTGTCCCTATTGTGGGGCGGGTTCTAATAACTGCCAGCGGAATCCACTGTATATCAATGCAAAAACTACTCCTTCCACATTTTTTTCCATCGAAATGCTTCATTAAGACGTGGCCAAGGGTGACATAAAGTTTATTTATGTTTGAGAACTAGTTGTATTTAGAAGTGGTGTACATCATATATCATTAAAATGTGGCAGTTATTGGCTGGATTAAAAAGTATATGTTTTCTCTGTGTGTGTGTCTCTCTCTCTCTCTCTCTGTCTCTCTGTCTGTCTGTCTGTCTCTCTCTCTCCTGAATATCTATTATCTATATATGATAATTAGACGCTAAGAAACGAGAAGGCCTGAATAATGGGAGGTGGATGAAGCGGATGACCAGAGACGATGAATAACCAAGGTATCACGAAACAATGTAAGGAAGGATGATTTAGAACGAAGGGGAAATATTAGAGTACGACTTGACGGTGGACATCGAACTTTCTCGGGCATCGGAGATTGAATTGTGACCAGAGGTGAAAAGGCGGTCAAAGTTTTTAGTCAACAAAAGTTTTTTGCTTGTTGTTTGTTTGTTTGTTTTTGTTTGCATTGTTGTTTTTATATTCACTACAAGTTTGCCGTGGACTCAGGCAACTTCGTTTCTTTTCTCTTGTTTTTGTTTTTGTGTTTTTTGTTGTTTTTTTTTTCGTTTTTTTTTTGTTTTTGTTTCTATTTTCCATCAATTTTCTTGTTTGACCTTTTTTTTTTTTATAAATGTCCCCATATATATTTTTCTGCTTGCAAAACAGCCCGTTGCAGATTTTTTCTTTATGATGAAAAAAACAAACAAATCATTCAAACAGTTTTTCGGGCGATTTAAATCTATCTTATTGTTAATCTTGCTAACACGATGTTTCGGACGATCCACAGATTTCTTCAGAGGTAATATCCAAATGTATTGGTAGTAAACAGAATTTTTGTATGGTAGCAACGCTACAATCTTGAATTTGGGTGACGTCTTTTGGTTTCCTTGTTAGGCCTGGATTCCAATACCTTGTCCCTGAGTTGCACAAACCACATCAGGCCAAACTCCGCACCCAGTCAACATGTTGGTGTGTGCTGCCTCTGATTTTTCACACAGCGTTCCTTGTCTATCGTCCTGACTTCTTCCGCGAGAGAAAAGTGTCCACCTTCCTCTATCCAGATATGGTCAGCTATTACAGTTTTCCAGGTTATTCAAACAAGTACCTTTTGTCCTGAATTCTCTGAATTTATTAGATTGAGGGTCTTCATAGACTATTTTTGACCAGTTTTTCTTCCAGGACATTGTATATTCTAAATCCGTTGGATAAGCATCAGGGCTCAGAAATTTGAAACCAGTTTCCGAGGAGATTCGAACTCTAATCCAGTATCCTTCGAAGCCAGTCTGAAATAGGCAACGCTTCGCCGATTAAACTTCAGAACACCATCAATAAACAAAATTCAATTTTTGTCATATAGCTACATATTTCTTATTCGATTTTCTAAACATTGCGTTTCTGTTCACTCCCCTTTGCAGTTGACATAGAAGTCTTCTGTTCGAATTTCTTAGTAGAAGCATTATAGTTCTTAATTTCTTTTTGGCTAGTTTCTTTTTTTTTAAAATTTTATTTTTATTTTCTTTTATCACAACACTCAAATCATTTCATATTCGATGACCATTGAATGGGCAACATGCATATGATATTAAACATAAGTTTCTAATGAGGTGTACACCTTTTTCTGTACATGTTAAACATGATATAATATGATAAGAAAAACACATTTATTTTCTGGGCACTACAAAAGTAACCACCACATCTTTGAGAGAAAATAAACAATTAAGACGTAGAAATTTTCTACAAATACCCAGCTCTATTTCACAGAAAGTTTTGTCCAATTATAGTCCAAGTCAGAGGCAGGAATCGACTTTGCTTTTCAACTTTAAGAACAACAATCCTCATCAACTGTCGGGGAGTAAACTCTCCGCTGTCTAACCCGTCACGTAAAACCAAAATGATATTTAGAATAAAAATTTCACTACAGGGACTTCGAATCACGGTAGAGTGATCGGTAAGCGGCTTTCTGGCCAACTGAGCAAAATTGATAAGTCACATATATCTACAAATTTATGTATGTATGTATGTATGTATGTACATCTATATCTATCTATCTATCTATCTATCTATCTATCTATCTATATATATATATATATATATATATATATATATATATATATATATATATATATATATATATATATATCACAAAAGCCTCAGTAATCAACTTCAAAAGGGGGAGTCGAGCTTGACCCTGCATCTGTCAGGCCTGTGTTCACGTTTTTGAACGATTCAGCAGAATTTAATAAAATTTGCTTATTCTGTTTTCCCTCTAAATTCGCTTCCGACAATTTTTTATTAACACTTTTCGTCTTTCTTCTTGAAGCTGCTTTTGCTGCTAGTACTGTTTTTTGCTTCTTCTTCTTCTTTGTTTTTTTTTTATTTTTCTTATGTTCATTTTTCAGCTCCTTTTCATTTGTTTTTGTTTTTTATTTTATTCTTTTTCTTTTTTCCTTTGCCGTTATTTTCTCTTTCTTATTTTCTTTTCCACCTCTTGTTTCTATTCTCTTCACTATCTTTCATTTTTTTGTTGTTGTAGTTGTTGTTGTTGTTGTTGTTTTGCTGTTGTTGTTTTGCTGTTGTTGTTGTTGTTGTTGTTGTTGTTGTTGTTGTTGTTCTTCTTCTTCTTCTTCTTCTTCTTCTTCTTCTTCTTCTTCTTCTTCTTCTTCAGCTGATATTTTCTCTTCCTTGTTCTCGTTTTCATCTTTTTTTATTTTTCTTATGCTTACATTCATTCGTTCTTCTTCTCCTTCTCCTTCTCCTTCCCCTTCAATTTTTGATTTCATCTTCTAGCTTACATATTTCCTTCTTTGTCTCTCATCTTTCCAAACACCATCACCTCCCCATCATTGTTCCACGATCTTTACACCATTTTAGTTTCTTCCCATTCATCCTCTTCTTTCCCAGGAGTTGAAATCTTTCCATCTTTAAAATTCTTCCTTCCTGACGATAGTTACCAATTTACACTGGTTAACTTTCATACCCACTTTCATGATCGGTGGGCGGAGAAGCTCTCCGGGCTAAATTCTGATTGACTACTGATTGGTTCGAAAATTCCGAGAACTAAGAAACGAGGCTTGTAATTTTTAGACACAAATTTGGAGATCATTTGGAAATAGGTGAAAAAAAGAAGATGAAGACAAACAGAATAGAAAAAGAAAGTTGAACATTGAAAATATTTCAAGGAAAAATGGAGCAGAGGGGGAGAAGAGAAATCTTGAAAGAAAAAATAAGGAGTAGAAGAGAGAGAGGAAATGACGATCTTTGGTTGATGATTGGAAAGTCATTAAAAAATGGAATACAGGAGAAAAAGACAACCAAGAGTTACAAAAATAGCGGCCATTTTTATTTTCGTTCAGATCGAAAGAAAGGAAAACAAAGTCGAGGATATGATGTAGGAACGAGTGAAATATCAGAGAAATAACAAAAATCAGGGGATTATTATATAGATAGATACTAAGTGACCGTAATGAAATCTGACTAACTGAAATAGATATATTTTGCTTGGATATATGCACGTGCGCGCGCGCACACACACACACACACACACACATACACACACACACACACACACATACATATATATATATATATATATATATATATATATATATATATATATATATATATATATATATACCCAGCCCCACGCTACCAATTTACGTCATTTTATCTCATCTCGTTGGAGATGTGGGGTCATTTCCTACGAAATGTCGATAGTAATTATTCTGGTCTGTTTTCCTCATTGATTATAATTGTTTTTACGACATATATATGTATATATATACATATATATGTATATATATACATATATATGTGTGTGAGTGTATGTGTGTATGAGAGAGAGAGAGAGAGTGAGGGGATATATATATATGTATATATATATATATATATATATATATATATATATATATATATATATATATATATATATATATATATATATATATATATATATATATTCACACAGGACGCAAGAATATTACACAATTTCAACAATAAAAAGAGACTTCAAATCCTGGAGGCTATTTATATCAAAGCTAGATTAAGAAAATCTCTTACGAAGTGCAAAACGCTATTTCAAATTGCTTACAACGGAAGTCGCAATACCAACACGTGAATTTTGTGATAGCAGATTCGTCGTCTAATGCATCCAGCACGGATACGTTGTCATGAGAAATAATGAAGTCAATGTAAACAATTTGTTTAAATAGAAACAATATCATAGCGATCTTCTCAATCTTGAGAATACTCTTTTTTTTTAAATCTTTCATTATGTACATAGGACTTTTAAACCCTTTGAAATACTTCCTGGAAATAACCGATGACGGTTCTTGTAACACAACAAAGGAAACAACGTGTATGCAAACACGAAAAATGATTAAAGAGTTGAACCGGCAAAAACTATCCACCTAGTTTGATTAAACTTGTTTAGAAGAAAAATTGCTGATAATATATATATATATATATATATATATATATATATATATATATATATATATATATATATATATATATATATATATATATATATATATATATGTATATATATATATATATATATATATATATATATATATATATATATATATATATATATATATATATATATGTATATAAATATATATATCTTACCCATATTTATGCATACACAATTGATTTGTACATAAATCTCACGGTATGATATTACATGACATTATATACTTGAAGTATCGGACTTTTCAGGATGGTTTCATTTAATACTACTGTTTTGACAAAGGGGAGAAGCAAAAAATGTTAGTATAATAAACTTGATTTGAATACTACTGTGTTCTGTGTATATATATAGTAGAATGTGGATTCGCTACACAAACTAGCTCACGTTTCTATGAGGCCCAAAGAGGGCAGAAACATGAGCTAGTTTGTGTAGCGAATCCACATTCTACTATTTATTTCCAGCTATACTCTAAAACAACTTAACTTCATGAGTAAAATGTTGTATGTGTCGAGCACTCTATGAAATAAATCCATTACATTTCAGAAGTGGCTTTATATTATTGATATATCATCATATTATGTTATACTGCTAGCCTGATTTGTACCACGTATACAGTGTGTGCATATATATATATATATATATATATATATATATATATATATATATTGATTCATCCTTTTCCCTCTTCTCCAACTGCCCATTGTCCAACCTCTTCGGCTCCCAGGTCGCTTGTCTCTTCTCCTCTTTCACTCCTCTTCTCATCTAAGCCCTACCCAACAGCACCTCTTATCTTATTAGCGTTACAAACCTGATAAAGTAGTATCAAGTACACCTTTCGGCAGAGAAATGCATTTCCAAACTGTTCCGGCCCTCTGGTTCCAAAATGTTATTCATCAACCATTCAGATACTCCACACAAAAGTAGCCTACCCAACATAGCATTAGAAAAACGACCTCCCCTACCTTGCTGACTGCCTGCTGGTCAGTTTCGTGACATATTTTATGCCATTCCGATCAATTAATCCATTTACAACAGCCAGTTAGACATTTTGTTTTTATAGTTGACCGGCTGGACATTACTGCTTGGGCCGTTTTTTTTTTTTGTCCTTCCAATGTCTAGCGGCTCATCTGCTCCTTACGTCTGTTTCTTGACTCTTCAGAGAAAATAAATTTGCATCTCTGATCCAAATTAACAACTCTGATTAGTGAGTCAAACTCTTCGTTCTGTGTCTTGCCATCTGCATTGTACACAGTTCGCTAGCGTGTCTTGACTTGAGCTTAGACCTGCTACCCAGGTCATTACATCTTCACACACACACACACACACACACACACACACACACACACACACACGCACATATACATATATATACAGTATATATGGTACAAATCAGGCTAGCAGTATAACATGATATAATAATATATCAATAATATAAAGCCACTTCTGAAATGAGATGGATTTATTCCATAGAGTGCTCGATACATACAACATTTTACTCGTGTAGTTGAGTTGTTTTAGAGTAGAGCTGGAAATAAATAGTAGATTGTGGATTTGCTACACGAACTAGTTCATGTTTCTGCCCTCTTCGGGTCTCATCAGGCGAAGATGATGAGGTCCGAAGAGAGCAGAAACATGAGCTAGTTCGTGTAGCAAATCCACAATCTACTATTTATTATATACACACACATATATATATATATATATATATATATATATATATATATATATATATATATATATATATATATATATATATATATATATATATATATACATATATATATATACATATATATATATATATATATATATATATATATATATATATATATATATATATATATATATATATATATATATATCCTTCGCTTCTGCTCCTTAAATGTGGGGAGAAATCTCCTTTCACTTCTGACCCCTTGAGGGTCTCTCATTTCTACTGACCCCTTAAAGAGAGAAAAGAGTCTCCCTCCGATTTTGACCCTTTGAAGGCGAAGAAAGAGTGACCATTAAATTTTGACCCCTCAAATGATAAAAAGGTCAGTCAGTTATGACCCTTTACAGGGAGGAAAAATCCTCTCTCCACTTTAGAATCCACTGAAGAAATATATCTAAGATAAGAAGATATGTAATTGGACAAAAACCTTGATACCACTTCAGCATTTTACTTACATTGTAAATAGAACCCTCAATAATTTTCATTCTGAATTTTTTTTCTATTTCAAACTGCCCCTCATGTCCTTTGACTATGTATGCCAAATTTGCTTTGGCAGAGCCCAAGTGGGTTTTATAGAGTAACAATCAGACAGGGCATGTTTTCACTTTCTAGCTAAAACCGTTTATTCCGGTGTCACCCTAATTCGTTAAGTTTCAATCACAAACATTTTCATTTTTAAGAAAACTTCCACTTTCTAAAAGAGTCCTCTTTTGAGATCGCTATCGGCTAGGACGTTGCGTTCTCCTTTATCTTGTACGCTGTTTGAAATCTCCTTGAGTTTAGCTAGATGTCACAGGTAGCCAAACCTTATGTGGAGGAGGTTTGAAAAAACTGTATGCTGCAGTGTATTGTCGAAAAAAAAAGAGAAAAAAATTCTCGAAACGTGAAAAATGGACTAGCTCGATAAGTTCACAGTACACGGAGTCACTCAATGGCGTCTAACGTCAATTGAGTAAATGTGCGAGAGAATTTATGTTCACGCATGCGTATTGAGGTCCACTGTGATTGGTTGAAGTTACATCCAGACTGGGCAACCAGTTCTTGAAATATTCAAACTGGCTGGATATTTTCCGGACAGACCAAGCAAAAGAAGAAGGTCGAATGATATAGAGAGGAAGGAGGATGGTGATAACGAGAGGAGTAGAAAGAAGTGGGAAGGGTATTTTAAAAATTGACCGGTGAAAAGGTTCGTTGACTTAATGAATTCTAAAAAAATAAATGGTTCGGCGACTGCCGACTCGCTGGCGCCTCTGTCTGCCAGTGGGCGAGATAGAGAACGAAAAGGAAGTATTTTTAGAAAATTAGGTTCATGTGACCCTTATAATTTGTGGCTAAACTTGAATCGGCGAGGATAGACTGTAAGTTACGAACGAATACAATGGACCACGACTCCAAAACATGCGAATCTATTGAGTACTATCTCCATTCCAAGAGTCAGTTTTTAAGGTCTATCAGTAAAACTAGCTTCAATAAAAATGAATGTTTCTCAGATTTTCTCTCTTATCACAATAATACCTCCTAAGGATTTTGATATTTTAATTTTCTCCGCAAACAGAAAAAAAGACTCCATAAGCACTACAAAGTTTCAAAAGGCTCTTTATTTATGTAACATATCCTCACAGAAAATATGGAAGAAATCCAATTAAACATGAAGGAAAGTTATGCAACCTTGGTATAGTTCCATAAATGTTTTTCCAAAAATAGATTTAATAATTCCAAGTTGAAATAGTTGCAAAAGAATTCACAAACAATACTTTATAGATACGTATTGTAATAAGTTGATTATCGAATTATAAAAGGAGAGCAAAAAACAATCTCACAAGATAAAGTCTTTTCTAAAAAAATATTGTAACTTAATTGTAAATACAATTTCTTTTTTTTTAATTGGAGTATTATCAATACCATTTATTTATTTTCTTGTTTTTATTTTATTTTTTCTATCAATAAAATATTTCAAAAATTGAATAAATAAAAAATCATACTGTAAATGAAAATATATAGGTGGGTGCTGCTTTAAAAAGCTCCAAGTGTAATTCGTACCCTCCTAACCAAATACTGTACCAACAAAAAAAAATAAGTCATTTGTTATTGCTTACTTGATGATGAAATAAAACATTAATTATTTTTTATCTATTTATTTATTCATTCATTATTATTATTGTTGTTGTTGATGTTGTTGTTATCATTATTATTATTATTATTATTATTATTATTATTATTATTATTATTATTATTATTGTCATAGTGTAATAGAACATTTTTTAATTGTTGTTATTACTACTACTACTACTACTTCAAATATTATTATTATTATTGATATCATTATTATCGTTGTTAATAATATTATTATTATTATTATTATTATTATTATTATTATTATTATTATTATTATTATTATTATTATTATTATTATTATTATTATTATTATATCTCACACCAGTTGCCTGGTGGTAACCGCTGGAGTTTGAGTGACAGCAAGTCTCCTCAAGTCTCCAGCCCTCCTCTCCTAGTACTCATAGGTCGCAGTAATTCTGCGATTAACAGTTTCACACCGGTTGCCCAGTGGTTATCGCTGAAGGCTGAGTGACAATAAGTCTCCTCAGGTTTTCAGCTAACGTCTCCTCTCTCTTTCGCATATCATGACAGAGCTACAATTCGTTGCAGTACTTATATCTCCAGCACCTTCCTCAGTATCCGTGCAGTTCCCAGTAGTGCTGTGATCTGTACGGTCTCTATCCTTCCCCTAATCCCGATCTCCTCCAGTCTCACCCTCAGCGTTTTGGGGACAGTTCCTAGTGCGCCCACTATGACCGGTACTACCCTGGTTTTCATGTTCCTTCTTCTTATTCTTCTTCTTCTTCTTCTTCTTCTTCTTCTTCTTATTATTATTATTATTATTGGCAATTTCACACCAGTTATTATTATTATTATTATTATTATTATTATTATTATTATTTTGGTGTGATAAAACATTTTCTTAATTATCATTATTAGTACTACTACGACAATCGTTTTGGTGAAATAAAACATTTAACTAATTATCGTTATTATTGGTAAAAGTACTATGATTAGTGACTGCATTAATAGCATGTTGATGAATATGTAATCTCTTTTACTTTGCGATTCACGACTTTGTGATTCTTAGCTTTTGCAAGTTGTATCTACAGTGTCTGATGGAAATTTGCAATAACACAATCGTAGCTCCTGCATATGAGAAAGACGTCGAGAAGATGACAACAAATTCAGAACAAAAAATTGTAACATTTCATTCAATTTGAAAACGACGTCGACTAACGATGTCGAAATATTACGAATAAAAACAAGAGGATAGTACGTTCACCGCGATGAAAATCTACATATCAACAATAACACGTATTACGTAACTGATTTATTTGATGTATACGTACATGAGTTTGTTTTTTATTGTCGACGAATGAACGACTTCATTTGATTTAATCATCGATGATATTTCGGCTCTGCTGGTCAATGCCTTTTCCAAACTGATTCATGGACGA
This sequence comes from Thysanoteuthis rhombus, assembly GCA_963457665.1. Classification (NCBI taxonomy): domain Eukaryota; kingdom Metazoa; phylum Mollusca; class Cephalopoda; order Oegopsida; family Thysanoteuthidae; genus Thysanoteuthis; species Thysanoteuthis major. Next base: position 4,217,961 of record OY735234.1, on the reverse strand, counting down.
TATAAAATATCTTCTCAAGTATTGATTTTTGATTCTCGTGACCCTTGTTAAGTCATTCTCTCCATGAGCGGAATCCAAGATTGTCAATTTTCCATCATAAAAAATTAAATGAAGTGGTATGTTCGCTGAAAAAAAACCCCAAACATTCACTTATTAGTCACATTGCTGGACATTAATATCTATTACTTATCACACTTATTATCACTGCGCTACCAAGGATGTGATTAAAACAATTAATATACATACATTTAAGCTCAATGGTTAGAAAGCTCGCCTCGTAGATCAATTCTCTACAGCAGTGAGTTGGATTTTCATCGAATGCACGTCTACAGAGATCTTACTCGCATTCATGTAAATATTTACACGCACAAACTGTTTCACAGAACAACGAAGAACAATTTGGGGTAATTTAGATTCATTGGTTTAGCTATACAACGCAAAACATCCCTATTTTTTTTTCAATGAGTACTTGGAGAAGTTCAGACTCCATTTACAATGGCTTCAATGAGTGTCGCTCAATTCATTCCAGTAAATTCGAATAAAAAGAAACCTTACATCAATGGACGTAATGATTTTTTTCTTTGCACGGTAAATTACAAAGAACTATTTTCACTGATTTGTGTTTGTTTTGTTCTTCTCTCCTCTTCTCCCGGCCCCTCTCTCTCACTCACTCACTCTCTCTCTCTCTCTCTCTCTATATATATATATATATATATATATATATATATATATCAACCTAACTATCTATCTATCCATCTCGCTGTTTACATTTATGTTGTGTGTGTGTGTGTGTGTGTGTGTGTGTGTGTGTGTGTAATGCATTCGTTGTTTTTCAGTTCGTGAGTTTCGAATCAACAAGAAAAAATTTGGTTGTCTAGGACAGCGGTCATGGTCCGGTGCACACCCATTGTATGTCCCGCCTCTAAGGTCAGATAACAGGACGCTCTCTGTGGTCCATTTTCTTAGGTCGAACTGCTGGTGTGTCAGTGGGATCGGTCGAGTTAGTTGAGCCGCTCACACGAAACTGGCAGTTATTAAGAATGAGGAAAAATAGATAGATAGATAGATAGATAGGAGTGCCTCGCCGAGTTGTATTAGTTAGCTAGCGAGTCCTTCAAGTCATGACTTCTGATGTGAGTTCGATCCTCAATGGGGACTTCACACTTGTGGCTGTGTATCTTTCTCCAACTAAGCTTGGATAGTTAGGTGGATAAATAGGTAGATTCTCCACGTTTATTTATTTTTGGTTTCCAAGATGAATAATCTACTTTACATTCACTTTTAGCCTCTCTCTCCCCTCCCCCTCTCTCTCAGATAAATACACATACCTCCCTCCGTCTCTCTGTCTCTGTCTCTCTCTGTCTCTGTCTGTCTATCTGTCCGTCTGTCTGTCTCTGTCTCTGTCTCTCTCTCTCTCTCTCTCTCTCTCTATCTCTCTCTCTCTCAGATAAATACATATACCGTACATATCTATATGACCACAACTCAGTATTTGACCCATCTCGCCTTCAACAAGTAGTACTCCTAACTTACCAATGATTCATCGAGCCTTGACTTCAATTGTTAAATGTCGATCATTCTTGAGTTATTAAAACTTAGTTAATGGGGTGAAGATTCGGTTTACCTAACATAGGCATGGAAATTATGAAATGTTCTTCTTACGTAGGAAGCATGAACTGTTTTGACTGAATCTGACCTTCGGTTTCTTCAGGATTTTTTCGTTTTTGAGCAGAAGTAATTTTCATTGAGGAGTGAACAGGATCAAATATCAGTGATTGATTTACGTATAATGTAAACTTTGACCCTTAATCTGTGTCCGTCTGTACGACACCCGGTATTCAACTTACAATGCAAATATCTGCTAAACTCGGCTCTTACCTCGTGCCACCAATGTAAATACGGTCATCTGTTTTAGTAGTATATTTACATGGTAAATATTTTTTAGAATTTTGTGCAAATGTTAGATAAATCGAATTTTAACCGTTAGTTGTTAATTCATAAAAACCAACAGCTATTAAGAGATTTTCACATCTGACAACTGTGTGGCAGAAACGTTCAGACCGAAGAACATTCTTTGAATTTAGGAGTGCAGGTTTTTTTTCTCGGTCGTGAGTACAAGACCTCCAGAAAGGTTAACAGGGCCGATCTTTATGCATGAAACTATATACAAATGTATATGCATCTATGCCCGCTTTTATATGTTTTCCTTTCATACTAAAAACACTTTGTTCTATAAAATTCTTCATGTGAATTGGTTAATTGAATACGCGAGACATGCGTCAGACATTGGTCAAATACTCTAAAGACATTGAAGCTAAAAGAAACTACAATAATTTTATTTCTAAGCAAATCATCATTCAAAAAACAGTCGAAATTATCGTTAAAATAACAAAATTAATGACATATTTTGTTTGATAATGAAGTATTAATGTCATTGAACGTAGGGTTGGATCTCGGATTTAAAGCAGCGCTTTATCCATTTTTCATAGATAAATGCGTGAAAAAGAAAAAAAATTAACATCGGAAACAAGAAAGTAATATGTGATCCGACCATTTTTTCACTTACATTTGAGTCGTAGCTTTTAATCCTTCGAATTGACAAAAAAGATATTCTTTTTTAATTAATATATCTGATGAAAAACAAAATTATGATTTTTTTAGGTTAATTTATGATAATTTGGGTCTATTTGAGTTTTTCATACATAAAATTTACTTATCAAAATATTTTTTGAAAAATTGAACGTGCTTCGCACATGCAGGTTGGGGGTCCAGACTAATAGGTCCCAATCTTCCAGCTGCCTTGATCTGCCCTGGTAACGTTTTTCGGAATATCTTTAAAACAATTTTTTACATCACGTGGGTATTTTCATGGAGGTAGAATAAAATTACTTAGCTAACAAACTTACGTTACTTCAACGTTTCAGCAACGTTATATAGACTTCTGGTAAAGTTACATTAACCTTCTTTTGTAACCTTCCACGCTACGTGCCGTCAATGTTGCCAAAAAGAAGCTTTGTAACGTTACATTAACCTTCATTTGTAACCTTCCACGCTACGTTTCCTCAATGTTGCCAAAAAGTTGCTTTGTAACGTTACATTAACTTTCATTTGTAACCTTCAACGCTACGTTTCCTCAATGTTGCAAAAACGTTGCCTTGTAACGTTACATTAACCTTCATTTGTAACCTTCCACGCTACGTTTCCTCAATGTTGCAAAAAAGTTGCCTTGTGGCGTTACATAAACTTTCTTTTGAAGAATCCTTACAACGTCCTTGCAGACAAAGATATTAGAGGAACATGCTTTACTGAAGTTAGCGCTTCCGAATAAAACAAAAGTTTCAAGAAAATTTATACTTTCTATATATAGATAGTTGAGTAAAAAAAAAGGATTCTGATAGTTTTTTCCTCCAGAACGAGTGGGATTTTCTGCTACAGCATAACCTCACTGTGATGCCTGGGATGTGCGACCAGTTTGGATTCAGAGAACTACTCAATTACAACGTTAAAATAACCTACCAATAACGTCACATTTCCCCCTACCAAAATGCAACCTGTCTGCAATGTCGCAGAAACGTTTCATGTTAGCTGGGTCATTTACAATGATTGCTTTTATCAAAATAAAAAAAAACTCCTGGAATGATGACAGACAATTCATCTAATTTGCTCTGAGTGACAAAAAAAGATATCCTGTAGCACAATTACGCAACGACTAAAACTAAAGAAGAATATACAGTTTTTTGGGGGGTGGTTATGGGAGGAATTGCTTTTTTTAATCCAGCACCCCCTTGTTACATAATTCATTAAATTGATCCGAGTTAATCCGTTTGAACAGATTCCCGGAGACATATGAATTCATATAAGATGAAACTACCGAATTATTCCAGTGGAAGAGTCCATTGGTTCAAATGATTGGTAGGAGATATTCTTTGTCAGTAAAATTGTCTCCTTATAAGTTGAAAAGTCCAGTGTTACGAACAGAGTAACAGGACACAACTCATTATATAAATAGATTTTAAAATGAATCAGACTCAGTAGAAGAAAAAATGCTTAATTATGAGCGGAAGTTTTTATCCCTGCCACGCCCTGCCACTTTTTAATGTTACCATTTTCCAAACATAGACTCCCAGCTCTTACCTGCCACTTCTCCATACTACAAGTTCTCAAACATACACTAACTCCCTGCCATTCCCTGCCACTTTTTGATACTTCTAGTTCTCAAACATATACACTCTCCTTGACATTTCTTGTCGCACGTTTCATTAACATTTGAGAACTAACAGTATTAAGAAGTGATAAGGATAGTTTTGGGACCAGAATATTACATCAATGTGCGGCAGTGGTAGTTTTTGCATCAAAATATTTCATTAACGTGTGGCAGGGAGTGACAGGGAAAGGCAGGTATATATAAAAAAAAGTACTGCCGCCTAATTAAGGATTATGAAAACCTGGAAGGATATATTCATTTGGGTAACATGGACGAACATCGACTCAGCCAGACAGGACTTACCATGTCGATGTCACAGGTTGTTTTCCTCTTTTTTTGAAACCATTGTTACCGGTGGCCCTAGGAAAGTGGACGACGCAGCTATGTGGTGAGAGGGTGAGCCAAGGCCGGTCGGCCGGACAACCAACCCCCCGGGCATATGTCTGATTACACTGGGCTGCTTCTTTGTTGTTCCTTTTGAGAGATTTTCAACTTGACAACCTCAACCTGCACGGCAGGTCTTATGGCGCAACAAACCTATCAAACGAGGAAAACACTTACACACACGTACACACATACATATATATATTTGTATATATGTATATATACATATTTTAAAGTATTCATATTCATTGAATCTATGTGTTTCTGTGCGTGTATTGAAGCATGCGCATACACATTTTTGTTCGCACAAGGACATAGTGAAGTTTTAGTGATCACAATTCAATACTAAAAAGATATATTAAAAATGATTTTATTAAAACAGATATACCACGAAATCAAATATCTTACTTTAATAAACACACACTTTCTTTCTCTCACTCTCATTTGTCTATTTGCCACAATGACTTTATACACACACACACACACACACACATATGTATATATATATATATATATATATATATATATATATATATATAGAGAGAGAGAGAGAGAGAGAGAGAATGAAATTGGGATCACTACATAGTTTTGAGGTATTCACAAGCCTGTATGAATAAGAATCTGAGTGTGAGTATATATGGAGACAAAAACTTACTTCAGAAATATACCCATACAGAGACGAATATTTGAATTTGTGTATAATCTAAAATTCACGGTTCAAACGATTTTACATTCATTTACACGAGTTGCAGAGAATTCGACCCTCACAGAGTGCTCCACAACTGCTGCTTACTATTGAGTTTTGACTTGTATTCTCATATGTAACGACAAAGGTTGATAGCAATGAGCAGACCAAAAACCGCTGTCGTCAGGTACGGATAAAAATGATGTGGGCAAAAATTTTTGACAAATTCACTCTCACTCCTAAAGTTCAATCCAGATCGACTTATTTTGCAAAACTATGTAAATCTTTTTTTCTAATGAAGGAGTTGAAATGAGACACGTAGTTTTTGAAAAATATTGTACGGAGAAATTAATTCTGTTTTGTTTACCTTTTAGATTTTAATGAAGCCATGGGAGTTTGATCCCAGTGCTGCCAACATTGTTTTTTTCTTCTTCCTTTACTCCTTATTCAGTTCTATCGCTTAATAGCTACGACTCAAATGTTAGAATGCTGGATCACATATTACTTTCCTGTGTCTGATGTTTGACGTTCGTTTTCTTATTCACGTATTAATTTGCGAAAAATTTTACTATTTGCACCGGTACCGACTTAAAATCCTATTGAACTCCCGCCCAAAGAAATATTTTGTATCCTCCCCCATATATGTACGTAAAAATATTTAATGTCAAGCGAAGTAACATCTTTAACTTGTGGTTTGAGAGTGAGTCAAATGCTCTTGAGTAGTCCATAACTTAATTACTCACCTAGGCATTGGCGAACCAACGGGTTTGGAGGCGTAGCCCTACCAGGGTGACATCATCATAAGGCGTGACGCAAAGATGACAGCCAAAAATCTTTTTCTATAGTTTCTTCCTGATTCTTTTTAAGTGTTACAACTGTCCACGCGACATCTCCGAAAGTGCAGAATGAATTAGGATGAGATTTCCAGACAGAGTGGACAGTAGTGTGCGAAAGAAGTAATAACATTTTGGGGCGGATCAATGCAAATTACCCCCTCTGTCATAGTTATATGTCCACAATACAATATTTTCGAAGGTTATGAGTTGGTACTAGTTTTATTGTTTTTCCGTCGAAATACCGAATAAATACATATTCATAGTACTCATACTTATTTTATTTCAGAAAGTCAGAACTGAAAAAATTGAGAACTAAAGACAAATAGAATTGTTAGTAAATGTAGTTTTATGCCATTTCGATAATATGGGACAATCATAATGAGTAATGAATTGTAATAGTACAAAAAGATCACCAACATGCTAGATATCAGAGCAAGTTCTGAAAGTGGGATGACACCATGAGTTACCAGCCCGAGTGACACCAATCATAAGGAGGTATTTTGATACTTGCAAAGTATATAATATACTTCTGATGCTTACTTATAGTTGATGTATTTGTATTATGTAGATGATGTATTTTGATGTACAATTAACAATTGAAAAGAAAAATATACGTATTTCCAAACATACAATGAAGAATAAAATATAAACAAAAGTAACAAAGAAAAAAGTATTCAGGCGCATTGATTGATTCTAATACCTACTTATATATCCGTGGTTTGCAATTATTACCCAAGATATTTTTCATAACCCTCCACTAGCCCTTCATAACGTTTTTCGAAATCTTGGAAACAACCTTCAAATCTATAATGTTTCTGTGGCTCCTCTGATAACTTCGATCTCTGAAGCTTCGCCATAGATTTTCAATTGGGTTCAAGTCAGGAGATTGATAAGGTCACAGAAGTATCTTTACTTTGTTCTGAAAATGAAACATTCGTGCGTTACTTGAGCTTGAACTAGCTTCGAGTGATTTTCTTGTTGGAAGTTTCAACCTTCTTCAATCTCCAACTGTTGCACTAGCGAAATTTCCTTCCCAAATATCCCAATATGTTGATCCATTCATCTACTTCAGAGTTACCCGTACCATTGACATTGCAAAAGTAACAGCTTTACCATGGGAGTGCAGTTTTGTTGTTGTTGTTGTTGTTGTTGTTTTTATCTTACGCACATTCATATTTTCTCCATGGATAACGAGCTTCCTTCGTTGTGACTAAAATGTTCAATTTTTTTGTCTCGTTTAACGAAAGAACGTACTTCTAAAAATGATTGAGCTTCTTTAAACGTTCGCGAGCAAACTCTATATGAGAATCCCAGTGCCTTCCCTCAAAAGGTGTTTCCCGTGGGGTACGGAATCTTAAACCATTTCTATGCAGTTCATTATTAAGAGTTTTATCAGTAACCGAAGCTTCAGTTGCTCTTAAATCCTCTTGGAGTTTTGTCAGCATTTCTCGAGTTCCTCGCAAATAAATTTTCCATGGAGTTCCAGTTCGAGAAAGGTGTTTGGTGGTGCCAAATTTCTTTCACTTTAGATTAATCAATTCATTGGTAATGGTTACGATATTTAATATCTTGGCAATGGCCCTGTAGCTGAAACCTTCAATATGTTGTTTGATTACGCCATTTTATTTGGTAGACAGCTTTTTTAAACTCCAACCATGTCTACCTTTCTACAAGAGGATGAAGTAGTAAATGGTGTTTGTGATGGTATAGTTCCCAGATTTTAGTATTGCTAGAACATTCTAAAAGTTTATGTTCAGGTGCAGAAGGATCTAGACCTGCATTTCTCTTTAAAGAAACTCTTCATGGTAAATTTTTTAATAGTGTTCGGATATTTTTTTCTATCGTTACTTTTTTAAAATATTCTGTATTGTATGTTTAGAAATGTGTATTTTTCTTTGTGATTGTTAATTTTATATCAAAATACACCACCTGAGTAAATCTTTAGAGAATAGAAGTATCGGATTAAATACATATATTGTAAGTGTCTGAATGCTCCCTCCACACTTCAAAATTTGACCCAGTTCTTAAACAAATCCTATCCGTGGTATCATAGTTATATAAGCAGCTAGTTGAAGATAATACTTAAATAGTGTGGAGTCGTCTCTGTAATCCGGAGTTTCATAAACTAAATACGAACTGGACAACAGATGTTAGATCCAGAAACAGTGAATCTCCATAGACATTATTATAGTCATGTTATAAATTACATAATATATTATATATAATCATATTATGATAATTTTGTAAGACGAGACAATGTCTCCATGACAGATTTACCGCCCAGCGAAAATAATCATACATTAAGAGGCATAATGTCGTGTCAGAAACTGTTTTATGACATCTCTTGGTACAAAATAATAAATAATAACCGAAAATAAGACATTGAAATTTTCTATTGAGAAAGTAGCAACGGGTTCAGTTACATCAGCTAATACTTGAAATGTTCACTGATAGTTTCCCTATACGGACATCGATACGACTCTAAGAATCCATCGATGTACAAAAGTGAAGAATAATTATAAGAATATTATACGTATTGCTTTCAAGTACACGCCTGCCTGCTACAGGGTCAAAGTACTCTCCTAATTCTAATCCGACTGGAGATGTTTACTGTAACGTCGGTATCGTAAAAAATCATGGTGAGTTTTTGTTTTTTTAGTATAAAGAGTGTACTTATCCTTTAGAATGAATATCCTTTGCGTAATGTAAGATGAATCTCGCAGATTCTGAAGACTACACCGTTTGGTTAAGTCGGTAAGAGAGCCGACAACTACTCAAATGTTCATGATTCCAAATCATGGTAGGGAAATGTTAATCCTTAGATGACTTAACTTATTTGAACGAGATAAGTATTTGCGTATTTCTAATGTACTGATTGGTAGTCGTGTTTTTTTCCAGTCGTGATTTAAAATCAAGGTAGATGATCGTTACTTTTCACTCCCCTACATTCTGTGAGGATTGTTCTTATCGTTCTTGTTTTTCTTATTATGGTAAAAAAAAAACCAAGTCAACTCCAGTTTTGCATTCGTGTTTAACGAAGATAATCCCAATTCAGATGTTTCCCGGTTTATCGAAAGTTCGCTTTACACCACTTTTTCGTTTTACCGAAGTAAAGGCAAAAGGCAAAAATAGCATCCAGCATTTGTTTCGCAGAGAACCGTTATAGTTGCACCACGCACCCCCCCCCCCAGTTTCCTGTACCTCCCAACTCCCAAACCACCCACGACAGAGCCTCGCATAATCTCTATTTTGGGGGTCTGGAGAACGCTCGAGGGTATTTTATCTGTTTATATGAATAGTAATTGTTTTTTCACTCTACGCCATCCCAGGTTACGAAAGGTTTTAGGGGCAACTTTTCATCCTGATAATCAGATAGAGGAAACTAATATTTTGTTTTCTTTACAGCTCACGTCCTAACTATTTTGACGGCTTCATTTTAGCCAATGTTAGTGCAATTAGTGCATTCTCAAGAACTTTATTTCCGATCTGTGTTGCAGGCGAATGGTCATGGAATGAGGGCCAGCGTAGTTGCAACGAAAAGCATCTGAAGTCAAGATGGAAGAAATACTATGATAAATGATAATGACACTTCTAAAAATTATAGGTTTTAAGTTAGTTTTGGAAGCCGATTCTTTAATGTAGTGAATTCGATTCTCGCTGACTGTCCCACTATCACAGACTCGTGCCAGGGAAAGCAACGTTAAAATAAACCCCTGTAATTTCTTTCAAAGATTGTTTTATTTGTTTCTCGTCCATTCCTTTTCTAATCTCCTCACTTCCCGACTCAGTTTTGATTCGTTTTCGCATCTGTTGGGCCCATTCTCTTGTGCCACTTGATATTTGTCTTTCACAACCGGCCCTTCTCTCTTATTCTTCGCTCGGCTGTAGAAGACCACCTTTGGGTTTCTGTGGGTCCACCCCGGATTCGTGGGGGTCACTTGTACTAAATGCAGCGCAGCTGGTTTCCTCGTTTTAAACTTTTTGTTAACATAGCTAGTATTTGGATTTGTGAGAGATACGAATAATAATAATAATAATAATAATAATAATAATAATAATAATAATAATAATAATAATAATAATAATAATAATAATAATAATAATAATAATAATAATAATAATAATAATTATAATAATGAAAGAAAAAAAATGATATTTTTTAGATATCATCTTTTTTTAAAAACTGTTATGGGTCATTTACTAAAATCTTTAAATATTATACTCGCATTAGATACTTTGAATGCATAAATCAGACTATATACTTTGTGTGCCCATTCATCTCAGTCTGTTTTGTCTATCTTTCCACCTAGCTAACTCATATTGATATTCCAAATAGTTGGTGAACGGGAGATACAAAGATTGTTTCTCAGATTATATGTCGGGCATTGTATCAATTTATTCATTCCTTAATTTACAATTCATTTAATCTATTGATACGCATATGTGAGAAGCTCTATTGTATATAATCTATGTTCATCAATCTACATTAACCTATCCATATGTTAGTCTGGGTGCGTGACTCTCTCTCTCTCTCTCTCTCTCTCTCTCTCTCTCTCTCTCTCTCCCAATCTATATCTTTATATATCATCAAGAAAAGGATATATGATCCGACAGAATGATTATGAATGTTATATTGAAAATGTGAAAGGATCTCCCGTTATTATACGATGACTGTCTCATTTGGCTTAGACAACGTAAATAGAATAAACAATTAAAGAAAATGAGGCTACCACAGGAATCGAACCTGCGATCGATTGGGGAGCTGCTTCAACGTAGCGTTGCTCCTACCATTAATACCAGTAATGCAAAGGCCAATATATGCATACATACATACACAGATATATATATATATATATATATATATATATATATATATATATATATATATATATATATATATATATGTGTGTGTGTGTGTGTGTGTGTGTGTGTACATGTATATATTGCTCTGTGTTATTGTTTATTGTAAAAAAGTGTTTATACATTATCTTAATAATAATAATAATAATAATAATAATAATAATAATAATAATGATAATAATAATAATAATAATAATAATGATAATAATAATAATAATAATAATAATGATCTATATTGCCATTAAAAGAAGAAAAAAGAGAATTTTGAATTTTTAAAAACATGATATATATAAAACAAAACCGAAACGTATGACGTTTGAATTCTATTTATAATGCTTGTACACATTTTGCTAACATCTTCTCTATTCCCCTTATCTTTCTCTCCCTTTTCCCCATCTATATTCCTCCTCATATATATATATATATATATATATATATATATATATATATATATATATATATATATATGCGTGAGTAGATGCATATGTCTCTATATTATCATATATGTGAGTATGTGTAAGTATGAATGTATATGTATGCATGTGTGAGTCCATGTGAGTCCATGTGTGTGTGTGTGTATGTGTACGTGCGTGTTTCAGAGTACATAATGCATTTTCCACCATTCTCTGCAAGCGTCCTGGTACGACCATTATCTTCCCTGCCAAGCCCACTTGCGCATCTGAGTTCCAACCATTTCGGCAGAGATTCTTGTGGTCTTGTGGTTTTTGCCTCACAGCGGGGAAATTGTTTTGTTTACAGTCGACCCACTTTGCCCCTCACCTTTGCTGGTCAATGGAGAAAACAATCAACAAAAATAACGATAAGAGAGAACGAAAAAAAGGAACTAAGATTTGTTGGGAGTGCTCAAGGCTTTTAAAATCGACATTGGGGGTCGGGAGAAGAAAACGTATTTCACACGAGCAACCACACACTTCAACACCAACAATATATATATAAAAATTTATATATATATATATATATATATATATATATATATATATATATATATATATATATATATATATATAGTTATGTAAACTTTTCATCTCGTGATGCTGAAAAAGAATACACAGGGCATTATAAAAAACATATATATATATATATATATATATATATATATATATATATATATATATATGAATATGGATAAAGAAAGATATATACATATATTATGTCAAGTAATGTACCCACAGATAATATATGAGTATATTTGCTGCCTTTTTCAATTGAAATATCTTTGTATGAGAGTAAATTGTGAAAGTAACCCCGAGAAGTATACTTGAAATGAATTTCAGTAATAGAAGAGAAACTGTGGCAGTTTTCGTCAGTATCTTTATGCCCACTTTGTGTTGTGGAGAAGAACAGAGAGAAAGCGGAAATTCAAGGAAAATGACATTAATTGTTCATCATTAAGATATTATTTGCCTTCGATACACATATAATGGTCGATCAATAAGTCTGTATTCAGACAGTTATTAGCAGAATTCTGATTCTGAAATCTTCACTATATAAGGTGATTGATAGACTGGAGTTGGATTAAGTGCTTTGACAAGGGAGGAGATAATGATTATCATCATGATCATCATCATCATCATCATAAGCTACCGCTGGACAAAGGCTTTTCCCCAGTTCCTCCTATGACAACCGTGATTGCACTAACTTCTGCAATGTCTTACCGGAATAGTTATCTCTCCATTTGTATCTGGTGTTTTCCTACTGCGTTTGCTGTTCCTTGGGCACCGACAGGTCAACTTTTCTTTCCATCTGTTGTCAGCGTTCAACCCATTTCTATTTATGTTGTCTAAGTATGATATTTCCTTTCAGTTCCTCTACAGGATCGAAGTTGATCTTTTTGTAGGTTGATTCTTATTAGTGTATTATGCGTTCATTGTACACTTCAAGTTTCAAGCATAATTGCGAGCTACATTCAATGATGTCTCTTTATCCGCTAAATGCTTTCAAACTTGGATCATACATCGTTCTATTTTCCTTTCATTGTCTTTCTCTGGCTCTATCACATGACTAAGGAAAATATATTCCTTAAAATCTTCACCCTCTATCCTTATGGTCTTTTCGGGACTTTATTGTTAAACACTTCTTGTGTTTTCATTTTTTCCATCTTGAACAGTATTTATTTCTTTTCCTACTTACATCACTAAACATATTTTGTAACTCGTCTGACGTTTCTGATATTATTGAAATGTCCTCAGTAAATTTTAAATGGTTCAAATATTCTTTGGCTTATGTTTACTTCATTTTTCTTAGTCAGTTTTCGAAAAGAAGAGTGCATGATTCGCTGTAAATAGTCACATCAGTACACAGGCACACACACACACACACACACACACACACACACATACACACACACATACACACATGCCACTTTGTATGTGTATACGTGTATGTATATCTCTCACTAAATGTCTATATTCACAGTTAATATATTGTTATGGATATACATATCTAGATTAATTTGAGTGCGAGTATATATATATATACATATATATGTATATATATGTGTGTGTGTGTGTGTGTGTGTGTGTGTGTGTGAGTAAATATGTTTGTGTAATGACGAAAACTCATTTAAATAAGACTTTCAATACAATCTGATTCACTAGCATATAACGCAATTTATGATCATTCAGTCGGATCATTTATCCATTTCTCAATATATATATATATATATATATATATATATATATATAGATAGATAGATAGATAGATACTTTTATGATATATATATATATATATATATATATATATATATATATATATATATATATATATATATATATATATATATATATATATATAAATATATCATAAAAGTATCTAGATTTTGGATCCATGTAATGTTGAGATGGATAGAAGAAATATAAAGTAAAGAAAAAGAAGACATAATAAAGTTGAGAGGAAAAATCGCATCTATGCTGAGTAGAGAAAAGGGAGATAATTCTTACGGTCGTCCTCAAAAGCAAAGGGAAAGTGTTTATCATCCTTAGATTAAAAAAAGAAAACAACAATTAAATCTAATCGGTTATTATTTTAAAAAATCGTTATCTATATGAGAATGTATCGTTTTGTTCCATAATCGAAATAGCAAAACAAATAGCCGGTTTTTAAATAGTGTTCAAGGCACGGAATGCTCACATACTCCGGGAAATTTTCTTTGAATTAATGTAATGCATTGATAGCTGTATCTACTTGCATAGATATTGAGCAACAACGGATAAAATCTGTTTCTTCTTTGAAATCATACACTCACACACATACATACACGTATATATATATATATATATATATATATATATATATATATATATATATATATATATATATATATATATATATATATATATATATATATATGAGTTAGAAAGCTTCACAGCTCTATCTGCTAAATATTAAAAAAGTCTTTTTGTATCACTTCAGTCGATTATTTCCCAATATCTGTCAAAGCAATTTATGTAATTTTCCTCAGTGTTTTCTTCCCTGTTTTACATAAACTTTCTTATTATGTAAACTTTGTTGTTTTGTAAACTTTTCGGGGATTTTAAAACCCAAACATTGATATTAACATGGTACCCCAACAGTGTTGATTATAAATATAAATGCTGGTATTCACTAGCGTGTTCTCTCGTAATTAATTTCATTTGATACATGGCTCGCTAACTAGTAACAGATTTTTCTGAGCGGCGAGACCGGTCTCTCTACATGAACGATTGGCGTAACACAATATTTTATCCACGTTCCTGGCTTTTTGCCGTAAAATAAGTCTTTGAAGACTTGTATAAAAGTATCTTATCTGAATACATAACAAAATACAGAGAAGAGACATAATCACGCATACAGACAAAAGATGCATGCAAACATGTTTGAAAATACACACATACCCACACACGATCAAACACACGCATACGTATACAGACACACGCAGATTCAACCAGACACGAGTACCTAGGCAACCATGCATGCACATACACTCACGCTTGAATATAAAACGCGCATACATACACACATACACACGGACACTATGCATATAGACACACCCACATAAACACATGCACAAATATACACGCACGCTCACTCTAAGATACACACATATAGCAACTATTCCAAGCACTAACGCCTGGTTTTATGTACACGTTTCAGTCCGGGGTCGGGAGAACAGACGTGACAAAGGCTTGGTATGGTATGTGAAGGGGTGTAGCCCAACGAGGCTAAGCCAATTTCCTGTACGGCTTGTCAGTCCATTTACCCTTTGATCTGCAGTCAGCAAGTAGCCCAAACATCCCTGGGTCCACCCGACAGACCTGTTGGCCTCGCGACCCGACCATTCGCCTGTCCATGTCCACCATTGCATTCTCGTGGTGGTTGTGAATTCACTTTTATTATTAATAGGGAACAAGGGAGAAGGTTTTCGAGTACGGTTGCTTTTGATTGGGATGTAAACAAATAGGATGGTACCGCGATGGACAACGAACGAGAGAGATTGAGAGACCGAGGGTGAAAGAAAAAGAGAGGGAGAGAGAGAGAAAAAAATATATATATATATAAGCTTCCAAAAAATAAATCAATGAGTAGATATATAGGTTGTACAGATAGACGAGCAGAGTTGGATAGTGGAGATTTTTAAAAAAATGTTCCGTTTGATAGAGAGATATGAATTGACAGAGATAGATACTGACATGCATGTATATATTCTCTAGAGACTGACATGCATGTATATATTCTCTTTCTGTGGGGTTTTGTCCCCTTTTCTCCATGGTCTTCATTATCTGTTTTCCTATGTTTAATGTATCTTAACGATTATATAACTGGTTCTTAAGGTGCTAGTAAGAGTGACCCAGTTTCTCTCGCTAGCTTTTTTACCCCACGTAGCTATGTTCATATCAATTCCTCGGCTATTCCTAGACTATCTTCTTCCAAAATGCCTATACAGTTGTCTTTTCTTCCTACTTTTGCATTATTATTATTATTATTATTATTATTATTATCATTATTATTATTATTATTATTGTTATTATTATTCGCAATCTCTCATCAGTAGCCTGGTGGTAACCGCTGGAGTTTGAGTGACCGCAAGTCTCCTCAAGTCTCCAGCCCTTCTCTCCTAGTTCTCATAGGCCACAGTAACACTGCGGTTTACAGTTTCACACCGGTTACCCAGTGGTCATTGCTGAAGGCTGAGGGACAATAAGTCTCCTCAGGTCTTCAGTCAACATCTTTTTTCTCTTTCACCTATCATGCCAGTGCTGTGGTTTACGTTTCCGCTTTCATTTCCCATCCTCTGTTAGGTCACTGTTGACAGTCCTTATATTTCTAGCACTTTCTTCAGTATCTGCGCAGATAATATTATTATTATTATTATTATTATTATTATTATTATTATTATTATTATTATTATTATTATTATTATTATTATCAAAAAGTCTCCAAAACCTTTCAACTAGCCACCCTCATAAATGGTGCCAGATCGTGGGTCATCTACCACGACCGCCTACACCTACTTAACGCTCCCATCAGCAGAGCCTCCACATCATCTCAGTGTGCATGGAAGTGACTCAGTTACTAACACTTCACTCAATATATCCAAGCTGTGCATACATAATGTAAACACTGAAGCTGAGTATACTTGATTTTTACCAAGTTTAGCTTGATTTAACACAGTAGTGAGGCACCCTGTGAGGATTGAAGTCACCACAATAGTAATGGTCAGCATCACAAGTTTTTTAAACATTCTTATAACGATTGTGTGGATATATATATATATATATATATATATATATATATATATATATATATATATATATATATATGTGTGTGTGTGTGTGTGTGTGTGTGTAATTGAAATAAGTAATCCTTTGATCCAGGAAGTGTGTATCTCTGGTTATAACCATAAATATAGTTTTTGGTGATATCAATTTTGAAAATACCGTCATCAATCGGAGTGCTCAGTGACTTTTAATAGTAAAAGGCAGTGTTTCAAGATTTTTAAAGAATTCGGCAGAGCAAAAATTGATTAAAAAACGAAAAACTGAAGAAAAAAGTTCTCAATACGGTATTCCAATGCTATTGCATCTCGTCAGGAGAGCGGAGTTACCTCTCCTTGAATTGAGGCAAGTTTGAACTTTCGGAACGAAATTGTTTTTAGGGTGTTGTATACGACATGGAGCTTCGTATTTCGTATTTTAGGTGTATTGTGTGCTTATGCAGTGGTTGCAAATGTTCACGTACCCTGGAAATGAAATGTATAATGGTGGAAGATTTGAATGTATGGGACAGAAGGTGAGAGCCGAACGTTACTGCAGTCTAAGATTTTCAGTTATGTACGTGTTTAGTTAAATTTCATTTTAATATATATCTTATCATAACGTATTAGTTTGGGTTAGGGTTTCAAAGCTATATTAGTATCGACTTAATGTTTCTCAGGTTTCAGTGGGAATTTATATTAGATTGGATGTGAGACAACATGGTGACAGTAAGATCGAGTTCTGATTTTCATAGTGGCAGTATTAAACCGGTGAATGGTCCATTTCACAGCAGGTGAACTGGTTTTCTGTCAAAGTTACCAAAGGTATTGAGAGAGTGCTGAGTGTTTTTTGTTCTTTAATTGAGAAGGCTCTCTTGTGTTAGTGGTTTCTGCATTTCCATTGGAGTTTTGAGATTTCTATGTAAAAATTCTTAATGCCTGTTTGTCCACTTGCTGCAATTATAACTAAGCATATGCAGTTCCCTTGTGTGTATTTGTTGTATCAGGAGTATGTGTATCTGTAGTTGCAGCTACAGTCATTTCTTTTTGTCAATTTGTTCTCGTTATTACTGCTATTGTAGTTATTATTGTTGTTAGACTTAATTACTTTCTTATTATGTGAATCTATAATTCTGTTTATATTTTTGGTACAGCTGTAGCTGATTTTCAAAGTCTATTAAAGATCTGATGTAGTTGATTTTCTATGGAGAATCGTTTTTCAATTTGCCGAAAATCTTTCTAATATTAATATTTATTAGCTTGCGGTAAGGTGGGGTGGCACAAACGATTTTCTGTTTGTCTTTCTTTAATTGAGAAGAATCTATTGTGGTTGTAGAGAAACAGAAACAAAACAATGATATATATGAAAAAAAATTCAGACATACCTCCTAATGTATTTCTTATATATTTTTCTACAATCCTTCACATCTATCTTAACAGTGCACATGCAATATATATATATATATATATATATATACATATATATATATATATATATATATGTATTAATGAACAAAGTAATTTTTTTTCTCTCTGACCGTAACAATGGACCTTTCGACTTGAAGGTAATTTCTTTGTTGATACGAATATCTTCAAACCAACGTTTGAAACAATGGACTCATCCACTGAAACGAATTCAATGGGTTTTTTTTCTAAAGAAAATAATCTCATAGAAATTCAAATACATCGGTGAATTTTTTTCATGAAGACTAATTAGTCTCTCTCTCTCGCTCTCTCTCTCTCTCTCTCTCTCTCTCTATATATATATATATATATATATATATATATATATATATATCACGAACACATATAAACACGTCACACACACTATCAGCCAATCGATGGACAAAAGATGTTATGCGACATCGAGTGAGCTGTGTTGACCTATGAGATGGCACTAACATAACTTCCAGCACCAGTGGTCCGCTTGTCTTTATAGCAAATCCCATCTTTCCCTCTGTGCGTTTCTTTTATGTTGTATTATTGAAAGTTCACTGAAGCAAACAGTCACACAAAAGCGATTGGATAAAAGCCCGGTCTAGCATGCGTTTTGGACAGCAAAGTGTATCTCATCCACACATACTAAGTAGACACTCAGACTTGTTAAGATATAGATTCGCGTGCATACGTGTTTCCCTCTGTGTGTTTGTGCGTGTGTGTGTGTGTGTGTGAGAGAGAGAGAGAGAGATCTGTTTGGTGGATAAATTATTATAGTCAACGTCAGTCGACCGGTAAACCTATATTTTATGTATTCAAATACATATATATATATGAATTATGGACCATGAACACACATATATATGTGATATTTTCACACGCATGCGTACATATATAAGTATATTTTTCCATCTTACACACACTCACACACACACACAAACACACATATATATATATATATATATATATATATATATATATATATATATATATATATGTGTGTGTGTGTGTTTCTTCCTTCCTTCTTCAATGTATATTTACTTGATGTAACCCGTGATACCATGGCGACTATTAATTTGAAAAATGCGTCAAAATTGTCGAACTCGTCTCTTATAGAAATTCAAATACATTTTGTTTTTTCTACCATAACAATAAGATCAACAAGAACAACCCTTGCCTAATTCAAGAGAGTTAACTCTTCACTGTTTGTCTGTCTCGTCACGTTAAACAAAAGTGATACATAAAATCAACATTTCCCTACAATAATTCTTATATATGTGCGAAAATACGTGCTAGGAACTCTTCAAAAGCTTATTCCATTATTATTAAAAATAATATTATTTATCATATATATGATACGATATTATTGTAACGTATACACAGCAAAATATAGCCTGGCTGCTATGAAAAAAACAACATTCAAAATTGTAGGCTCTAAAACTAACCATTTGCTGCCGGGGAGTTAATATATATATATATATATATATATATATATATATATATATATATATATATATATATATATATAGTGCTGATCCTTACATAAATCATCCTGCCATTTTACGGGTATTATGTTATAAATAAATCAGTGGTTTTTAACCTTTTCCAGCTCATTCCACACTTTTGTCATTAAGATTACTAGTTTTATCACCTTTCATGCAAGTAAGTTGCAAAACACAACGACAAAAAGTTAACACTGCAAGTAAATTTAAAATGATTTTAATAAACAACACTGGTAAAGAAATTTCAGACCTTAGGTTCCACAGTTATACTCTATCTTGCACCTCTCATCCCCAATACCCCTAAGCCAAAAATAAAATCATCATGGCTTTTATTTTCATCGAATAGTTTCATTCCCCCCTTGGGTTTACCTAAATTTCTCCTGGGGGGGGGGGGGTATTCCCCACCGGTTGGGAAACCCTGATATAAATAGATAATGAGAAATTCCTCTCTTCCTCGAGAAGAGTTTACGCATTTAATCATACCAAACTGTTAGTTTGATGATTGTAAGTAATGTATATAAGTAATTGTTGCTTTATTTTATGGTTATAACAGAGGTCAAAGTAATACGAGGACACTTTAAGGGGAAGGCAGTGAGGATCGAACACATAACACTTGAGAGTAGGTCTACGGTACGAGATCAATAATTATCGTGCCACAGTGAAAAAAAAATATAAAAAGCAGTTTTACCCCCACTTGTGGAAATTGACATATGCCGTATGACGTATGTGTAATGTAATAGGTGAAGATAATGAAGATAAGTAGGTGCAATGGTGTAGCTGTGAGAGTTATGGGATGCAGGCAGCATTTGACACCTTTTGAATGTTGGAATGACCATTGAGGCAGAAAGAAGAGGCCTGTGAATACTGGAAGCGCCCACTGGGGACCTAAGAGTAGGACTGCCGTTGACTGACATTTAAGGTAACCACATTGTATCAACATTCAACGCTGGTACCGCTTGACCGATGCCAATGCACTTTACAACGAACATGAGGTTTATTGTCGTCGTCCAACAAGGATACCATAATTGACACCACGGCATATCCTTGGCAATAGGAACATCCTCATTGGACCTTGGAAAATAGGTGCCGTGTTGCCTGATCAGTTGAGTTGCGTTAGCAGCTCTTTTGGGCAGACGGTCGAGTTCGTGTGTGGAGCGGACCTCATGAGGCTACGGGTCCAGCTGGTCACCAGTGTGCTGTGCAAGCTGATGGTGACCCTGTAATAGTGTTGGGTGCCTCCAGCTGGATTTCATAAACCCTTATTGAAACTGGAGTTTGTCTTCACAGATTTAACATAGATCTTGTGGCAGAAAAATTGCACCACTATATGCTCGTCATGATTCCTGGGAGTGATGCTTTATTCCAACAAGATAACACAACACTAACTCATGCGTCGGTGACGCGATACTGTTCCCAGAAACACTCAGTTGACCCCATTGAAACCCCTCGCTCGCCAGGTTTGAACCCTGTAAAATATATATATATATATATATATATATATATATATATATATATATATATATATATATATATATGTGTGTGTGTGTGTGTGTGTGTGTGTGTGTGTGTGTGTGTGTGTGTGTGTGTGTGTGTTGTAAACAAGATACGAAAAGGAAGCGTGTGCGATAGACTGAGCTCTGGATTGAGGAATACACTGAATTAGATTTTTGAACAGTACTTGATATATCTACATTTACTTTCATGAAATTTCGAAATGTGGCGTCATTTCAGCGTTGACATTTTCATTTTTATTACGTGTAAAAGCCTCAACACAAAATGATTACGTAAAAATACCGCACATGAAGCTTTCGTGGAGTTTTTGTTCTTTTTTTTTTTTCTGATCAACAGTCTGCATTTGGTAAGAAAGGGAGCTAAATTCAAAAGCAAGAAAGAAATAAAAGGAAAGAGAAAAGGCTGAGAGAGAGAGAGAAAGAGAGAATGATAGAGAAGATAAGAGGAAAGCAATGTGAATTTTTCGAGGGGGAGGGATGACTAAATAGAGAGAGAGAAAAGGAGAAGTCACAGAAAATAGAGAGAAGGTCAAAAACAGTGACGGGACAGAAAAGAAGAAGGGAAATAAACGAGAATTGAGTTGAAGTAATGAAAATAGAGCAGGTAGTTGAAGAGAGATATATTTATGGCTGCTGTACACTAGCGAGGCTCTTTTAACAACGGTTGAAGATAACGAAAAATTCGCTCGTTTTATGAATGTGTACACAGGTATATTTCGATAAAACTAAACACCCGGAACCTGTGCGTGCACATACCCATCCGGGTATGTTTATTTATCAAGTTTTTCTTTCCTTTTTTTTTTTTTTAAACTGACTGACTGTTTATGTGTATAAGGGGTAGAAAGGCGGTGTTTATGTCAGCTGTACACGTAAGAACATGTTGTCTGATAAATTAGAGGCTGTAGCATTGGTTTCGTTGAAATGACCCGAACGCATTGGTCAAAGGTCAAGTAATACTTCCTCAGAGGTAAATGCCCGCGTTTTTGAGAGAAATTGCCCTTATATTCAGACAGAAAAATCCATAAAATAGTGTAAGATTTCTCGACGTTGACTGAGACGTTTAAATAGATAGATATACATATTGACAACAGATATTTATACCCCCAGATTATTTACATATTTTGTACACGAATTTACGAACTGTTACAGAGCAGAAAGATTGTGTCTTTAAACAGCGAGCGGGCCTACCTGTCTGTCGAAAGGTCATTTATTGTAGACTTGTCTGTCTGCTCTATCTGAAAAGCCGAATTTCGTTTCCTCTGTACCAGTGATTCCCAAAGTGGGTGCTAACAACTCTTTGGGGCGCTGGAAGACTCAAAGGGAGTGGGGTGTAAGGGGTATTAATTAAGACCCATCTTTGGCATTTCATATTAAATCAACAAGTACTTCTGGATATTTTTTATACAATTATACATACATACATACATACATACATACATACATACATGCTTTTATTGAGAACAAATTTTTGAGATATCATTTTTGACTGACTTTACTTAGAGCAGACAATATACTCTAAAATTGAGTGCTAGCCCGAAAAAGTTTGAGAAACCCTGCTCTATCCCTTGGCCCTCACTATTCGCCGAGTTTCTGCCAACGGGTCTAAAACCTGTTGAGTGGACTAGCCCAAGGCCTCCCAAAGTACGGAATGATTTCCGTCCTATGAATTGGGTTCCACAGCCACCTCTGAGCATGTTTAAGTGAGAGACAATCCCACTTCACTGACCCTTGCAAACGAGGCATAAGACAACAACCATTATGTTGTTTACAGTGGTCGATCTTATTATTACCCTGTGAGTTCATGTTACTGTATAATAAATACTAAACATTTCTTTAGTCGACACAAGGGAAATTTTTTAAGGTGCGTTTGGAAGGATGAGTAAAGTAGCCATCCATAATTGTCGCCAGTCGTATGTAACTAGGGCTCCGATGTATTTCAGTTACTTCTTTTCAATGCAGCCAATTTAGATATTTTATATCTATATTTATACAATTCTAGAGCTCAAAAGTCAAAGGAGATGATTAATATAAACTACGAAAAGAATCTATAATCTTTAACTTTTAATTTATTTTCATCAGATTTATTGAGAACCGCAGATCAAAACAATTTCACAACTCGATACTGAATTGCCTTGTGGATTGACTAATATATCTGGCAATGTCAAGTTTGAGCAATGATTAGTTGTCGAGTAAGCAAGCACACACACACACACAGATCTCTTCAATTGCAATCGGAAGTATTTTGTAAGATTAATTATTGTCTTACATATTTGCTATGCATATTTTTCTTAAATGCTCAATGGCCCAAGACTTCAAAAGAAAAATGAATAGTTATGCAGTATTTGCCTTTTCAAAAATTGCCTTCTTCAATTTCTGTTTGTTGCTTTTTGTTTCTTTTGTCTAAATTCTCATCATTTTTTTTATCTTTGCTAAACTTCTCGTTCCTTCTCTCTTCAGTCCTTCCTTCTTTCATTCATTTTTCTTTTCTTCTTCATGTCTAACATTTTCCTTTACACGTTATGTCTTCCTTTTCTTTCTTCCTCCTTCTCTAACTCCCCCTCCTCTAATTTGGCTGATATCATTGACAGTTACCTTTAGACAAGACACTTAGTCTTCATTCCTTATTCTTTCTTCATTCTACCCAATTGTTTTTCTTCCCTTCATTTGAAGCATTTCATTCACCTCTTTCTTTCCTATGACCACCTCTCCTTTATATCTTTTCTCACTTAGTTTTTAGATTTCTTTCTTTTTTTCGTTTCTTCCTTTTTTTTTTTTTTTTGTTCTTTTGGGTTTCTTTTCATTATTATGTTCTCTTTTCCTTCTTTAATTCTTTACTTCATTCTTTCTTTCTCTTTTGATGTTTTGATCCTCATCTTCTACATCAGTGCTTTTTGGCTCCTTCTCGTTATTTTTCACTCCTGTTTCCGATATTTCTTCTTCTTCTTCTTCTTCTTCTTCTTCTTCTTCTTCTTCTTCTTCTTCTTCTTCTTCTTCTTCTTCTTACTTTGTCTCATCTTCTTTCTCTTCTTCATCTTCTTCTCTCTTGCTTTGTCTCTTCTTCTGCATTCCTTCTCTCTTGTTTTGTCTCATCTCCTACTCCTTCTTCTTCTTCTTCTTCTTCTTCTTCTTCTTCTTCTTCTTCTTCTTCTTCTTCTTCTTCTTCAAATGCCAGGAACTAATAAAGTAGAGAAGAAATTAGAGAAACGACCAATTGCCAAGAGTACAACGCCATTACGACCAATTCATTTTAATAGTCTTTTATATCTGAAGAAGTATGAAGGCATTCATGAAGCGAAATCGGATAAGAATTCTTGAAAGGTCAAAAGCTTGACAATCTTGAGTGCCATGGTGAATAGTAGCCACTTTAACCACGAATAAAATTATGTTTGCCCTAATAGAAGAGAAGCTAAACAAGCAAGTCAGATCTGCGATAAGTGTTTGAGGGAAAGCCACTCCAGAGGTAAAAGGAAAAATTAAATAGTGGAAAGTTGCCTTTTTTCTTACTGAGGATCATGTTGAGAGCCTACCAATGGCGATCCCGGTTAATCCTCTAAAAATGAGACCAATCTCTACATCACGCTAAATAAGGCAAACCATCGGGCTATAGGGTGCTACAACTCCCTCCTCTTTCCCCACTCAACCGTTTGTCTGGCTTGGTCGTGTTATCAGAGAAAAGTTATGGAAGAATGAACGTTACTTTTTGTTATTTACAAAGCCTAATTCAGCCTTGCACTAGTAACCATGATAAAGCTTCGGTTTTAGTAGAATACTTATCACTATGATACTATAGTCCCCCAGAATTTTACGAGTAATGTATCCCTGTCGACGCTTCGACCATAACATCTGAACTTCGTCTTTCGAATTGCACAATGTTAGGAAGGACGATGGGTGGTGTGGAGTGTCCTACCAGTGGGCCAGCGTTGATCATGTTGTAATATTAGAAAATTATCATCACTAAACATCCTGTCACAATAGGCACCTTTGTAGCTTACTTGATTGAACTTAGTAAATATGAAGGAGAGTTGTCTTATCCCTTAGCACAGTGGTATAGAAACTGGGGTCAGCGGAGCCCTGGGGGTCAATCAAATTATGCTGTCCGGTTCGAAGTAGCGTTTCCCCTGAACCTGACATCGCGAATCTTATGATAGAGAATCATTTTCCATCACACAACTCTCAAAAACATGATTATTGTACATAGATCTGTACCATAGACAAGAATCGGAATAAATGTAATTCATCTTTAAAAATATAATTTTTAAAGGTCAAAATGTCTTTTCATTGTAGTTCGTTAATCAGTTGAAAAACTAATTCTTGAAATAATGGTACGACGGAATATTTTCTTTATAGATGTGGTATTTGATTTTCCATAATTTCGAAACCACTGCAACACGACGGCTGTTGTACTGCTTGAACTCAGTTAATCTTCCTGAGGGAAAAGGGATGTGAGTAATTATTTCCGATCGTAGAATCACTGTCTGGGGAGTTGCAATGAAAAAAAACAGCTGAAAAAAAAGGTCGAAGAAATGCTCGTCGAAAAATCAAGAATAACTGACAATGGTTGGTTGAATATTGATGATAATATTATTCTGCTTGTTTATAAGTATGACCATTATGCTTTTCTAGGATCAGAGTGTAGTATCTGACCGATCCCTGTCCCTTCAAAGCTGAAACCAGTTACGTTGTGTGACCAAGAAACCTACATAATGGTATTAAGCGGGAGTGAATGGGTAACATCAAGGAAGGGGGGAGAGGATCTTAAGGGTGGAAAGTAAGAGGTAAGAAAGTTAAATAAAAACAGAAAGAAAGCCAAGTGAAAGGAAAAAATATACTTACATTCATAGAGAGAGGATGGAAACGAACGGACGGCATAGAGAAACAGGTGAAATGGCTGGATATCAACAGACAATGTCCGAAAGAAAGGCGAGGGTTGGGATAAAAAGACGTAAAAAGTGTTGTACATTAAAATTCATTATGAAAAGATAGAGAATAAGAAAGATAAAAGAAAGGATCTATGTTTAGTCCTTATTCCTTTTTTGCATGTGCAACTAATTCATGTTTGCATAACATTTGAATAAAAAATATTGACAGGTAACGAATTTTGGAAGGGATAAGGGAGGGAGTGAGTCGATACAGACGATTATCCATTACACCATGGCCCAGCTCTTCTCTTATCCTCTATCTGTGTCTACTCATTTTCTCCCTTATCCCTTCTAAACTTGGGTGTGGAGCTCCCTTAAGGCGATTTGACGCTCATCTTGATGCCCCTCCGAAGGCTCCCGTGGTCAAGATGATGAATCCCTCTACTTTCCTCTGAATTACACCAGCTAGGCCGAGAGGGGATTCTGATGGTGGGGTATCCCAGGATCTTCATACGCTTCGACCACGCATGCACCTTGGGGAATGGGGCGTTCTGTTGTAAATGCAGAACGGAGGCCATTCAGCTTGTGCCTTATTTAGTTAATTCAAAATTGATATTTTAAAAAATTATTGAAGAAAGGGATTGAAAAATGAAGGGAATCTAAAATAGAAGAAGACCTTCTTTTGAAAAAAACAAATAATTTAGACAATAAGAAGAAAAAGACTAGGAAACAAAAATAAATATTTCAGAAAGATAATATCTAAAACGAGAAAGAAGTCAAGAGTGGAGACCATCATCAGGAAAAAGAAAATGGTGGAAGACGAAGATGAAGTCGTCTCGAGTCAAGATGTCAAGTGCCAGCTTAAGAGGGGTCGAGTTGTTCTCTAAAACAATAATGTCACTTCTCCTTTTCAATTACTCTCCTAACCACTTCTCAGTCATTTCTGTTTTTCTCCCCTCTCTCAGTCACTCGTAATCTCTATTTCTCTTCTCTGTATCTTTCTCATACTCTTTCTTCCTCCCTCTCTTAATCACTCGTAATCTCTGTCTGTTTCACTTCTCAGTATCTTTCGACGAACTTGAACACAAACCCTAAGTTGACTTCGTTTTTCTTACCGTAGCATGAACAAGAACAACCCTCACCAAATATACGGGGGTAAAAGTTAACATTCTCATCAGTCATTTGATTTGACAGCCAACTGACTGGTATTCAAGTATCTTACCTGCTGAGCTAAATTGGCAAATCATAAATATTTACCAAGATTTATATCAGGAATGTGCAAGGTTTTATTTAATTCTAATCAGTAAATGCAATCATAAAATTACCATTACCCTACCGTGATTTGAAACCTTGTGATGGGTAGCCAGCTCCCTTGCAGACTGAGCCAAACTGACATGTTTTACATACCTACAAAAAATTATCTCACAGATAAGCAAGGGCTCATTTCAATCTAATGAATAAATACGTTTATACTAAAAATTATATTTTTTCAATATTTTTTATCTATTATGTGTACAATACATAAATTGCAGTAAGCATCTTCATTCGGAATTGAAGTTGTGAAGTGGATTTTTACCCTGCAGCGGTCAGGCTTGTCTGAATCTCTTTCTCTCACTCTCTTTCTTCCCTCCTCGCTTTGTCATTCTTGATATTTAAACCTTTTTTTCACTTCCCTGTACCCTTCTTATATCTTCTTGTCCTCTTTCTTTCTCCCCCCTCTCTCTCTCCCTCTCTCTTCGGTTTATTTCTCTTCCTCTTCTCGCCTCTCTCCTCTCTTTTCCTTTCTCTTTTCTTCCTGTTATTCCTCCTGTCTTCCTTTATTATCCAAACCCCATGAATGTTGTAAAATGCACATTCATTTCAATCTTGTTTCCAGACACCGTCAACCGAAACTGTCGTCAAAACTGTCGATATAGGTTTCTTCAGTTTTTAAGCTGATCCAGCTGACTCGTTGCCTGGCTATGTATCTTGTGTACGGACCACACCAATGAAGCTAGAGGGCTAAAATATTCAACATTTACTGACCATTATGCCTGGAAAAGACCTTTTTTTTCAATCCCCACCTAAATTGGTTTTTCGTGAGGTGTTCAATTTGCAATGTAAATTTATGCCAGATTGATCCCTCCGTTTGAGTAGAGCAGCATTCACGATTGGGCGTTTCGAAACTGCACAACAAACGACGACGGAAGAGATTATCCACTGATCACCTCTTTTTACAATTTTTTAATTGATCACCCCAACATGGCATACTGATGGTTTCTAGAAAGTGACTAACCACACTTGTCCTTTTCTTTTATTTGCATCTTGTTACCACTCTTATTATATTTTTGTCCCTTTATCTCACCATGTCTGATCGTCTGTCCACATTCTAATCATATTATATCTCTTTGGAAATAATATTCTTTCAATTATTGCAATCGTACATGTGCTTTCTGCATTTTTAGATTTATAGAGATAAATTGTTATGTTCTTGTTTATAATCACGGCTTATTTTACAATTTACTTCTTCGTCCACGACTGCACAACTAGCCTATCATCATCATGTTTGTCCTTCGAGGTCGAAGATTAATATGGCTCCAGTTCTGATTGGTGCAGTATCTGCAGTGCACCCCAGAGTCTGAAGTCATGACTTGCGCTTGACTTGGATAATAGTGAGGGAGAGTTGCACACCACCAGGTTCACCCTCTCGTTCCAGCCTGCCTGGATCCAGCGGCAAGACGTAGACAGGATGGCTGAAGATATACCGAGATGCAGTGGATGATCAAGATAGGAGAGGTATTCATACCTTTCTCAAGGGCATTAATGCTAAGTCAATGCGAACTCTGTTAGCTGCCATCGGACTTCCACATCAGCGTATACACCATAAAACATACACAAATACATACAATTATGGTAATAGCATGAAAACTTTATAAAAGGTGACGTCGGATATTGACAGGGAAAATAGTGATATTCTTACTATCCCAACGATGTTTTAATAGTAATTGGCGTCTACAATTATCATAAACCAACCATTTTTCGTTAGTAGTCATAACTCATTTCATAAAGGGGTCCTTCCTTTAGCGAGTAAAGAACTAAAAGCAAACTTTAAAAGGATAGTTACTGATGTTCTGTCAGTTCATATAGAATTAATTTGTCGAAAATTCTCTCCTCTCCTATCGCAACTTAATAGCAAGAAAGAGTCCTAGGAGAAATACCAAACTTCTCTGAAAGCTCGTGTTGTTCATCTTGTATTATCACCTTTTTTTCGTCGATTTTTTTTCTATTGATTGTAGTTGAAGACTTTCAAGGTTTCTTCTCGACGTTCGCTTCGAATATCCTAATCTCCAGAGCAAAATTTCTGCAACCACCATTATATTGTTCACTCGTTATCAGTTCTTTCTCCAAAAACCAAATTGACGTTTTCCCTGTTTCAGTCAAAAAAGAGTAATCGTACTTGCTTCACAGACAATATACGTATTTTCCAGAGCGGGAAGTAGAAATTTATGATGAACAGAACGCCTTAAAAGTGACGTGTCGTACTTGAATACCAAGACTTATAACAACAAACGATACAATACACTCCTACTTGAATCCATTTATACAACATCAAATCAGGAATCATCGTGAATCCGACTCACCATAATCTAATACTGCATTACAATAGTCAGATTTACTACAACAAATGATACAATACATACCTTTTCGATATAATCTTGATATCACCAAATTATGGACTATCGTAAATCTGACATTTTATGTACAACAATCAAATACAGCACTATAATACGGATATTTACCATAACAAATAATACAGTACGAACTTACTTAATACAATCTTGATAGAACCAAATCGCGAATCCGATATTTCATGTACTACAATCAACTGCACCACAATAGCCATATATATATATATATATATATATATATATATATATATATATATATATCAGCAGTGGCAACCATTTTTCAGGGCTGGACAAAGGCCTATGCCATTTACAATGAAGACTGTGACTGCGCTAACATCTGCCATAGGTTACCGGCAACCGTTCTATCTCACTCCTCCATGTTGTGCCTGGTCTTTTCCTATGACGTTTACTGTCCTGTGGGTACCAATTGGTTAGCCTTTTTCTCCATCTGTTGTCCTCCATGCCAAGTAAATATCCTTCCCTATAGTCTTCCCTCTAAATCATGTTGATTATATATATATATATATATATATATATATATATATAGTGATACTCAAGATTTCGGTTATTTTGAACAGTGCTGACTGATTGTAGTACGGACTTTTGCCGCTATCCTTTGTGAGCTGTAGTCTTTGTGAGCTAGTGTTCAAACAGAAAGCAAGGGGCTTATTCTGCAGTGGGAAAGTGGTAGGATAATTAATTTCTTTTAATGGTCAAATTCCCCAAACATTTGAGTAGCACCTTACATCTCTCTCTCTCTCTCTCTCTCTTTCTCTCACCCTCTCTCTTTCTCTCCATATATATATATTGTTTCAAATTAGAATTGCTACAGTTTTACAAATTGTTTCGATGTCTTTAAATCTTTTCAAGCGAGTAAACGTCAACGAAGTGAGCGTCTATTTTTCCAAATCGATATTTTGCACGCTTCACTATCAAATATATATGTATAAGTTTGTGTGTGTATGCGTGCGTGTGCGTGTGTATGCGTGTGTGTACCACATGACACGTGATATACTTGTGCGTTTATACTTACTAGTATATATACGTGTGCGTATGAATTATGTTCTAAGCGCATCAGATCCCGGGTGTTAAGATTCATATGTGCGGTTACTTCCTGACTGCAATTTGAACTCAATCTTTTCTCTTCTCATCACTGTTATTCTCAAAAGATCCGCCCTTCCCCATGAATACGTGTGCACGTGTGTGTGTGTGTGTGTGTGTGTGTGTCCATGCACTTTTGTATCCCTGTTTGGGCAGGCGCCCTGTATAATGTGCTTGAGTCTCTGACAAACCATGCGATATGTAGCGCCCTCTGTCGGCACCGTTTTAAGTCAGGTCCAAGAAATGACACAGGACAGATGGTCCATTGTCTTAAGTTGTTAAAAAAAAAAATAAAAACGAGAAGAAATATAAAATTAAAAGGCCGACAGTGCACAAATTACAAAAAAGCGGTAAAACAAAATTTCCTAAAAATAAAAATGGACTAAAAATTCACATCATTCTCCTTACTCTCCCTCTCTCCATCTCTTTCTCTCCCTCTTCCCCCCACTCTCTCACTTTCTTTCTCTCTCTCTCTAAGGATTTTTCTATTATTTAGCTGACCAGTTTTGTGGTGATTATTTTTTCCTCTCTTTCCTTTTTTTTGTCTATTTTTGTTAACACTGATTGTCCATCTTCCTTGATAATTAAGTTTCAGATAAACCTTGGCTACACACTCTCCTTTCTTTTGTTTGTTTTTTTTTGTTCCTTTTTCGCGGAATTGTTCATCTTGGCAAATGAATAGATAAACAGAAGAAAATAAAGCCAAAAAGGATGTCCAGAAAAAAAGATCTGTCCATCGATCATTTCTGAAGTTAATCATATTACAAATACCTCAATGTCATTTATTCGCTTAGGGAATCCTTGCGTCGGTCTGGTTTTGTATTATTTATTTATTTGTTTGTGAGCAAAGGAATTATATATTAGAATATATATGTATAAATATATATATATATATATATATATATATATATATATATATATATATATATATATATATATATATACTGTATATAATACAATATATGTGATATATATGATTATAATGATATGATATACATGATTAATATAATGAATATGATATATTATGATATACTAGCTGAAAACTTGTCGTGTCCGTTTTTGTATTTTATTTTTAATCCAGATTGCTGCCTTCAGTTATAGTCGGACCTACTATTTTCCTCCACAGCGGCTGTTATCTTCATCTAAGTGAAGAGATTATTTGCATATCGATCAACACTTCTACCAAGGATCATAGTATCTGTGTTCCGGTCCTTTGCACCGGATCTGATTGTAGTATCTGTTCGCAGAACATACTGTGGTTTTGCACCGGTGCAATACCATGGCCAATGATGGGTTACTGAGGCTTAGTATTGCTAAGTGCAAGAGGTCTGAGGATTCGTCCTGTCGACTCAAAAAATAATTCTGCCCGGTCTCAGGGTAGCAATGCACCCCGGGGCAGCACTATAATATCACACTAAAATGAATGGGTCGGGCTTGCCCTGACGCCTTCGCAACACTAGTTGCAGGGACTGGAGCAATTTTTGCGGCTCTTTCCAACGTGAAACCTCACATTTTAACCACCTTGTGTCACGTCTTGCTCATGTAGGGATATGAGTAAATGAGGATCAGATTGTAGTATCTGTGCACTTATTGAAAAGTGTTACACCTCAAAAGATATACATGAAAACACATCTTGTATATTATTATTATTATTATTATTATTATTATTATTATTATTATTATTATTATTATTATTATTATTATTGAAAAGACTCAGTTTTTATTAGCAATCCTTCTTGCTAGATATAAGTGTAAGTATTTTAAGTGTGAAATCATTCTCATCACCGGCATGAAGTTCATCCTTACTTGGTACTAAATTATTTCATTTGATACTTTGATACGCTTTTCAAGATATTTTACTTCTATAACGCTGTATAAAATATTCATTCTAATTTCTTACTTGCAAACTATTCAAATTTGGACGATTTCCCTCCGATATATATATATATATATATATATATATATATATATATATATATATATATATATATATATATATATATATATATATACACATATATATATATATACGTAGAAAAATATTTTTGCTCACACAAATTTTTGTTTTCGGGATGAAGTCAGTCAGGGTCAAAGCAATTATATAATTCGTTAATCACCAAATAATTTTTGGAGTAGATATTTCCTTGGTAAGTGCGTATGCACTTGAATCGGTTCGAGTGCAAATACTTAGAGATCATCAGGAAGTGAAAGAAGGAAAGTCTTATAAAGTAGATAATAATTATATTATGGACAAAAAGATAGAAAAATATGAATTTGAAGATGCGGAATTGGTATAAAGATATATGGTGAAAATGGAATCAGAGAAACGAATTCAAATTATGATTTATTTGGGAAGGCTTGAACCCACTTTTCCCCATAGGTCAGGACAGGGATGACCTAACACAATGGAATGAATGTAACACAATTTACCTTGAAACATTTCTCACCTACGTTTCATCTACATTATATGTATACTTAATTTTATCCATTTGATGAAAAATCAATTATTATCCTTTATTTTCCATAGCTTCATGGAAAAAATAATTGCTCTTTTCAGATCTCTATTAGACACTATTCAGTCGGTCGGTCGGTCGGTCGAAGTTACGTCAAACAACAGAAAGAGGAAGGAGAGGTTTTGTGTTTTATTATCCAGTTGCTATTACGTCAGAAGGGGTATGATGTCATAAAAAGGTGTGGAGCCATCAAGTCCGTACCCTGACATGAAGTTTTTTTATTGCTCAATGGAGGTGAACAGGCCAAAACGCAATCCAATGAATATCCTCCCAAGGAAAGCTATAAGAGTTTATGCGTGTTTGGTGGGATTTACATCGCCTGATTTCAATGAAGATTTGTGGATCGGTGGACAATAGGCTACGTAAGAATTGATTAAATTTAAGGTGGATCCATGTGCAATTACTTCCCATGGTAGTGGCAGAGTTATGTGTTGTCGGAGTGCTTCCCGGTTTTATTGTATAGTTCATTTTTTTTTTTTTCAAAGATACTCGATGAGAACATTTTCATGGTACGCGTACCTATTTTATCCACATTATTTCACTAAGTCAGAACTTGAAAATTGTAAACCAAAGATGAATAAAAATGTTAGTTAATTCAAGCTCATGCCATCACATTCAATAATATGGGAGAATCAAGATTAATGAATATCATTAGTACAAAAAGATCACCAAAATCCTAGATATTGTGGGAAGAAAGCAAGTTTTGGAAAGTGTGACATCATGAGTTACGACGATAACCATAGGCTTGTCACTGCGTTTGTTTTTGTAATGGGCCTAGCTAGTAAATCACTTATCCAATCCGTTCAATAATTTGTAAAGCCATTACTTTGAAAGTTTCAATTAGGTTTCCTTTGTCCTCCTTCAAACAATGTAGTCATGCCTAACTTTTCTAATCTATCCTTATAACTTGGTCAAGTTCCATGTTTCAGCTCCATTTGTGACTATAAGGAGGATGCATTGACAGTAAAACCCTTCTTTTGTGGACAGATGGGATGTTCCTGTTCTTACGCCACTAAAAGCTTGCCAACTTAGAGTGATTCTTTGCTTGTTTTCTTCTTCTTTTGAGGATTTCATGGAGATTCGTTGTTCTATATAGATGTAGTTGTTTACTCTCTCCATCTCAGCGTTTTCGATTTCGATCGTTTTGTCTTTTCCCCTTGATATTTGTTATACATGACGTTTTATTTATCAACCTTCTAGCTTTCTTCGTTCATAATCATAAATCATCTCAATCATCTCAATAGCAATTTCTGACACCTAGATGCTGCTCAAAACATACATTTCTAGATTAAAAAAACTAAAACTTCAGTGGAATTTAATTTAATTTAATTTAATTATATATATATATATATATATATATATATATATATGTGTGTGTGTGTGTGTGTGTGTGTGTGTGTGTGTTTCTGCTTTATTTGTAACAGATGTTGACGATGTTACTGTCTTGTTGTAGAATGGGGACTCGATGTCTCGCCCTCAATTAATATTTATTAAATATCATGTCCATAGCAACTAATAGTATCTAATCCTAAATCTGTTTGTTTTCTCTCTCTCTCTCTCTCTCTCTCTCTCTCTCTCTCTCTCTCTCTCTCTTATTGATTGTCTTCATTCCTTTCCTTTGTGCACCTTTCTTAACATCGAGTGAGCAAGGGTGGAAAACAGTGAATTTTCAATCGGGACCACCTTCCCTGTGCTGTGTTGAAATAGCTTCTACTGCATGTTGTTTTTTTACATTTACTTAAAGACTTTTACCCCTTTTTGCATTCATAGTCTATTTTGACAATGGTTTAAAGTAATAAGACCTCAAAACTGAATTTATAAAGTTAACTTTTAAATTTCTTCAAAATAGTATCAGTAGTATGCATTATCATATGCATTAAAATTTCATTTGATCACTGGGGGCCTATCTATATATATATATATATATATATATATATATATATATATATATATATATGTGTATATCTGGGCAAAATCCTATGACAAATTCTCTTGCTTCACCTGTTTGCGATAATAAACAAGTCCTATTTTCTACGATCTTTCTTCTCAATTAATAACACAAAAATTATTACGATATAATTGATAGATTACAAGTCTTAAACTTTTTTCGACACATATTAAATCTTTTTTAAAGCAAGAAAAACAAAATTATCTCGTGATAAATGTTAATTTAATGCCTCACTGAAATTCCTTTCTCAAAATAATGGTCCAACTGCTGCAACCGTGGAAGATGGTTAAATATACTCTGTGCTTATGATTTTTCATTTTCATTTTCAACAAAATGGTGGGATCCTATTTTTGTAGCCTATAACATCCGTTAGGTTGTGTTATATTTCCTTGAATATTTTTTTTAATATCAGCCCAGTGATATAGCTGTGCATGGATTTGCAACGGACATCATTTTCTGATAGAAAAGTATAGACCTAGATCGATACCCAAGTTTCCACTCGTTCGCTTGGAGATATATAAATATATATATATATTCATATGTATGTGTATATACGCTTTTATGAATTGACAGGGAACTTACATCGAAATGTCTGATGTGGTCAAATTCCTGTACTTATAAAATGTTCTGATCCCCAAATCATTAAACAGCAATACAAGTGAGCAACTAGGACTTCTCTCCCCACCCGATCCCAGGCCTCCGGGGCACCTGCCAGCCAGTCATTTCACAAATACTCTACGCGCCTGGCTTTTCCCAAACAACCAGCCAAAAAACCATCCAACCATCCAACGCCCCTTCCATCCGTGTCAATGTAACACTTGTTGCTTATTGAGCGCGTCACCTTCTGTTCCTTGCTCAACGTCAATAGAATTTCTATAAGCAACTATTGTAACGGTCTGGCGGAGCTAGTCAAGGCTATATGAACTCAGCTTAATGTCGCAATCACAATGCCGAAACTATAGTTATTATAAGCGAGCGCGCGTGCGAGTGTGTATGTGTGCACGTGTATGTGTATATGTGTATACGTGCGTGTGTATGTGTTGAGAGTGTGTATATGTGTGTGTGCGTGTGTGTAAAGTAATGCCGAGAGAGGAGCTAACCTGTAGTTTAGTATTGGGTGGATTAATCAAGGAAATATTCTTAATTGTTGTGATATTTCGATCATTCTACTGTCTATACGGATCATTTTATCAATATTCTGTGTCTTCATTCGAGCTGTTACTGAAAAAAAAAATGAAAAATATAAAGTGCAAATACTTCAATGATTGAATTCTGCGTGCTTTTAAGTAGTACTTCGTTTGCATGCACAGAACTACGAATACCTCTCTCTCTCTCTCTCTCTCTCTCTCTCTCTCTCTCTTGCTATATATATATATATATATATATATATATATATATATATATATATATATATATATGAACTGTAAAGCGTGGGACAGACTCGGGAGTAAAGTGTTTTGAAGTAAGGTTTATTAATCCCTAGATGTGAATGATCCAGGCATGTTTCGGGATTTATTCCCATCTTCAGTGGTGTATGGTGTATGAGTAATATATATATATATATATATATATGTATATATATGCATGTATGTATGTCTGTATGTATGTATGTGTGTGTATGTGTTTGTGTGTGTGTGGTAATATGCATGTATTTAGGAAGTACGGAGGCAGTTGACATAACAGGGGAAGAGAGAACAAGGCAGCGAAAAGAAAGAAAGAATGAAATAAGGAAATAGGGCAGGAGAAAGAAAGAAAGAAAGAAAGAAAGACTTGAAAAAAGCAAAAGACAAATAATGGAGAGAAACAAAAAGGAAGAAAAAATGCGAACGAGGAAGAAAAAGGAGAATAAAAACTGACAGAAAGAAAGAAAGAAAGAAAGAAAGAAAGAAAGAAAGAAAGAAAGAGGAGGAAATTCTCACTAGCAAAAAAAAAAAGAGTTAGATTGAATGGAATAGACTAGATGACAAGAGAGTAAAGGTTAGAGGTTTTATCCTCCTATCACTGTGGTCATTTTTCGCATGAATATACATAAATGTCATGGGATTGGACAGTCTTTGTATTGTAATCTAATGGGGTCACTTTTTTGTTCATTTTGACTAAAACTAATGTATCCAATGTACATC
>OY735234.1:4128078-4178078 GCA_963457665.1 Thysanoteuthis rhombus | reverse complement strand
TAATAGTTTATTTGTCAATCTATTTACGAAGTTAATGAACGGAAAATTGCTGTAAGTTCTTGCGTTGATCATCCTGTCCTGTAATTAAATAAGAAACTGACCACTAAAACCATCACCAAAACTGTCAAAATAGGTTTCTTCAGTATTCAAGTGAGACTGGCTGACCATCTATCTATGAATGTGCTTGCGTGTCCAGGTTATACGAATGGTACAAGAGAACTAAAAAATCTAACATTTCCCCCTTATGTCAACAAAAAATATGGCTTCTCATTTTTTCTTTTTTCTTTTTTGAAAGAACGCCCCTTAGATAAGTTTTTCGTAGAATGAAGGGGGGCGTTCAGTTTACAATCTAATTGATTGCTAAATCTGTACCGTAGCTTTTGTCCGGTTACACTCACATTTTTTTTTTATTTGGACATTTGATAATCCAACAAAAGGCAATAAATGTAACATTCATTGATCACTCCTTTTTTCCAATTTTTAATTGATCACCATTAACCCAGCATGGTGCTAAAAGACGATCTTTTCGTTCCATTCATACCAGTGATTTCATTAATTGTGATTGGCTATAACAATCATTAAACCATGAGGACATTTGCATATTTATTTTCGTCTTGTTACGAAGCAAATGAATAGTTGAGTTGCCCAATCAGAATGCACATATTCACAGACAACTCTCTCTCTCTCTCTCTCTCTCTCTCTCTCTCTCTCTCTCTCTTCGTATCTGAAAAAGAAACTGAACAAAAAAGCACCCAGAGAGAGTATATCTCTATTAACGCCATTGTAACATAAAACGGGATGAAAATCGGTTCGAATATAGCTACGGTGCAGGGGAAATAATTGTAAATAGATTTCTGGAACTATCCCAAAATTTAACCAATTCTCCTTTAACCAACAGTGTGTCCTTTCGTAAAATATCTTTTAAATTCACAGAGAACTTTCGGAGATATGTAAAGACCGACAGACAGATTCGTATGAATGTATATACTTCTTCCGACTTCGTATGTGGAGGAAAATAACATTGTCCAATACAAATTTAATTACCAAACAGCTATTTATTAAAAATTATCCACAAAAACTGTCAACATGGGTTTCTTAAGTTTTTAAGTCGGTCCGGTTGGCTGGCTGGCTAAGTATGTATGTATCAAACGTACAGGCTGTATCAATGGAGATAGATAGCTGAAAACATCAACATTTATTCCTCATTATGTCTAGAAAAATCGATTTTTTTTAAAAAATACCCCTTGAGTAGGTTTTCATAGCGCAATATAGTTCAAGCACTCCTATTTGGAGTTTTGGGGGTAAGGGGCGGCTAAATTGCTAAATTGTATTGCCTTAGTTTGTGTCTGGGAGCATTCATGCCTTTTTTTGACAAATCAGACTTGAGTCAGAGCCCAATAAAAGACGAGAGAAGAAACTAATTCATTGATCACCTCTTTCCGCAATTTTTTTATTTGATCATCCCCAACACAGCATTCTGTCAGAAGACGTTGATCATGTCACAGTTTCTATTGATTGACTAACCAGACCTGTTATCTTATTAATTCATTTTTGTTTTCATATTTAGGTGAACTCGTTCAGTGTTAGCGGTGGGAGACTTACTCAAAACAGAAATAAAAGTATTGGTCGCTTTCCAAAAGTTTGCTCTGCAGAAAGTTTTTTTTTTTTTTTTTGCTTTTACTGGAAGTGCAAAAAAAAGGCGAAGTGAAGAAATATCGCGTTAGTTTTGCAGTGAAATGTAATAGAGATAGCGCAATCGTCAGCATCATTTTCAAACTCCCCAATCTCTTGTACCCCCCTCCCTATCGATTTTATTTTTTGGTACCTCAGAATCTGAGTGGTTGTTTTTGGAGGATATGGTGATAATTTGTGCGGCGGGGTTGGTTCGGAAATTTGGCTTAAAACAATCGTCCTTATAAAATATGTTTATTTAACAGGAATAAAGATTTTGTTTCATATATACGAGAGGTTGGGGAATGTTGCAATAGGGGGCGGTTGCAGCAAGTCTTATTCCTCTACTTAGAAACATGCAAGAGTGATGACATACTGTGCATGGTAACTTAGACACCCACCCCAAGAGGACAGAAGGAACATTCAATATTTTTTTTCCATCAGCTGTAATTTCATCGAACTGTTCAGGAACTAATAACGCTCACTTAATTAAATCATCGTTTTGTTGACTTCTCAGTGACACTGTTTGTGTCAGAGTCAGTGTGTCTAGCTAGCACATGATGTTCTGTGATGGCTGATAAGGTTTAGGCCGTTGGATCAAGATGTTAAGAATCATTTGTTTTAAAAAAAAAAGCTTCAAAAGGCTTTGTTAGCTGTGTGATTTTGAGATGTCTGTGCGCCCTCCAGGAAACTCAAGATCGTAGTTCACATTCACTGGAGTGTGACAAAAATAAGTTTTAAAACAGTTCCAGTTTTGCACAATGAATACATGTTTGATAAAAGTCTTTTGAATTGCAAATGGTTCCATTCTCCCTGTCTAACACAGAAATATGGAGAGATTGAATGATACCTATACATTGACTCAAGTTAGGCCCATGTTCTACGCATAAACAGACAAAACTCAATAAACGTTATTTGATAGATAAATAATACTATAATATTTGTACAAAATGATACATATTTCCAGGATACTATGCTCATTGAGACAAAAAAAAAATTAATTGGTTAGATTTAATATATGTTTAACATGTTGCAAACGTCCCCGATTGGTGTTGCAACTGTCCCTAAGGTTGGGATAATTGTAACATCCGGCTTTTTCTATTCAAATAGATATTGTGAACGATATATCATATGCTATGATCTATAAATCACATGGGTAATTAGCAGACGGATGAAGGTTAATTGAATAAAAATTATGAGTCTACACACACATGTATATTTTGAGTTTTGTTATTTTTCTTAAATGTAGACTTTTGATAGTGAAAATTGGTCATCAAAAGATGTGAGACTTATTCATTGATTACCTCTTATCCATTTTTCAATTGATCATCCCAACATGGTATGTTGCCAAACTATTTTGGTCACTTGACGGTTTTGATGGATCGGCTAACCGAATCTCTTTTATTGTTCGTTGTAGAAGTCAGTTTTCTATAATGAAAAAAGAGACAAGCCTGCCATAATATCCGGCATAAGAATTAGACGCTTAAGCCAAGCGAGTACAAACTAAAGATAAAGCCACTCCCCAGAGGTCAGAGAAATATGAAACAGATATCTTCCGACCGCAAGTTTTTTACTCTCTCTACATACTGACATTTTTAATAGATGAATAGATAGATAAGCTCATATTTCAGATTTATCAAAGGGGAAGTATTTTTTCCAAGGAGTGGAGTTACAGGTAGATGTCTTTCATTTGATTCTTACATCAGTCGAATCCTTTCAAGGGTTATTGCGATGACGCTTGTCTGCTTCTTACCCTGAACCAGTGGATATTGACTGGCAAGAGATATCCCTTGGCATGGACGAAGCAATAAGAACAATCCACCCCCGTAGATTGGATGAAAGATCAGGTTTGAAATTCCCAGAACGTTACCAACGACTGTCTATAAGTTTGAGGAGTGTTATTGACATTCTTGCTGTTTTCCAAACAAGTGAACGAATTCTTTTGAACCATAGGTTTGCAGCCAATGGTCCACCGAGATGACGTTGATAGGATCAGGGTCCAAGGTCATAGGTTTGACAGGAGTGTCCTTCTCTTGGCAGATTTGAGTTAGCTATGGGAGTCTGCCACTCTTTTGTGAGAATGTTCCTACTGTAAGGCTGACCTGTAGTTAAACCACAGAACGAGAACATCCCGAAGTTAGTAGATGCCTGAGCAGGCTATAGAGGTCTACTGTCCCTCTAACGTGAATCAGATGAGTACAGCTGTGTGCAACTTAGAGCATATATCCCTAGAATAGTGCTGCAATCAGCAACGTTAAGCACAGATTCTAGACACCCAAACAGGAGCAAATATGCGCTTATTATAGTGCACTACTCCCTCGATGGAGTTATTTGACGTAGAGCGACCTGCATACACACATACACACACACACACAAACACACACACACACACACACACACACATATATATATATATATATATATATATATATATATATATATATATATATATATATATATATTTATATATATATATATATAATCATCTCAAATAAGATTATTTTATCATAATGCAATTTATAATTCGTTTTGTCGGATCAAATATGTCCATTTGTTTGTACATAACTGTCGCGTTGAGAGAGGCGAATAAACCGAGAATGAAATGAGACGGGAATTCGGTGTAAATGCAGTTATTTGTGCCTTTACATTACCGGCAGCTGTTTAGCTCAATGGCAAGAGCATCATATATATATATATATATATATATATATATATATATATATATATATATATATATGTAAGTGTGTTTGTGTATGTTGGTGTGTTTGCACAATTTCAAAAGGCGTCCGCGTAAAGACTCGGCGATTGTCAGGTTGTTAAAATAAGGTTATGAGAAGTTCACCTAAATCATGATGACCGCTCCTAGTTATTTATCATCGACATGGTGAGTTAACGAAACGACTTGTTCACAGGATAAGCGGACAGGTACCTGGGTGGGAGAAAAGAATGGGGGTAGCTTTTCGCTTAATAATGTTTTTTTTTTTTAGCCAGTCCACATATGACGCGTTATCTTATTCTCTTCTGACCCCAATTAATGGATGGATAGACATGAAAAGCCGCAATATATTTATGTATGTATTCATACTGCTATGCAAAACTAGTCTAATTTTCCAAATATGCTCTAAACTAATACAGAGGTCTATATATATATATATATATATATATATATATATATATATATATATATATATATATATATATATATATGTATGTATATATATATATATATATGTACGCACACATGTACACATCAAGATATGCGTGTATGATTTCATACTTAAGTATGAAGACACATGTACAAGCAGGTATACGTTTAATATGTATGTTTTTAAATATACACACATATAATACATGAATACTCGAATACACACATATATTTGTGAACACACCGATGTGCATAAACTCTCGGGTATATATATATATATATATATATATATATATATATATATATATATACGTGTCGATAAAGGCATGTATATGTGTACGCATGTGTAAATACAGGGATATATATGTAAACACATAAACGTGCACGTGTATACAAAAATGTACACACTCATGTACGTATAGTTGTGTTTATGTTGTTTACTGTAATGGAATTACTTTGAACTAGAATGTCCTGGCGTGGCAGTATGATTTTATACAAGAAGTTGCGGATATATTTATATATAGTTTTAGTATCCTGTTACCAGATCAATTGTTAGTTTTTGGGGGCCACAAGAATGTTGAAAGTCCAAAATTTCAATGTTCATCTCTTTCCTTGGGCTTTCGACTCTCTGCGGTCATTTTTACGGCGTATTTTCATCTTGAAGTTCATGCGATGATCTTTGCTATGGATAAAAACGTTGTCAAAATAGACTACTCATTTTAAAGATATAATGCTAGCGTAAATTATACTTATTTTTGGACTGAGAAATAATTTTAAGATGATGTTCCTTGGGAATGGCTGAAGACAGCCGAAGCCGCTGAGAAAAAAGATGAACTTTGAACACTTCGGACAGTTTCAACATATCTTTGACCCAAAAACTTGACAATTGATCTGCAGACAGGGAAAATCAAACTAAAAAAAAAAAACTAAAAAAAATTCATCCGTCGTTTTCAACGAAATATGCTTGAGAGAAAAATTGCTGCCGAAATGAAATACCCATTATTTAGCACACACACACACACATACACACACACACACACACACACACATATATATATATATATATATATATATATATATATATATATATATATATATATATGCGTGCGTGTGCATGTATGCGTGCGCGTGTGCGTGAGTGTGCTTTCAATACAAAGGCTACTTCTGGTCACAGGCGAATGACTGTCCTGACCCATTTCCTTTCATATCAATAGCCTTACAATGACGTTTCAAGCTTGACCAAGATAGCCTGAAACCAGCTGATACAAACACGCCAATGGTAACATCTTGAAGATCAGCAATTAGTTATTCGGCTCAGTGGTTGCAGTGCTGGGCGGTGAGCGAGAATTTTAAGGTTTCACCCTAAATTTTCTGCGTCAGTAAAAATACCGATCTTTCGACCATCATATAAAGTAATAAGGTTTGGGGTGACGGTATCTCCTTTGCGCATTAGCGATTTATAATTTGAGAGGGGACAAGATTTCTGTATTCATTGTTGGGTTAGTGAGTCTCATGATAAAGATCCAACTCCACATTCGCTCGTTGTGTTACATTCTGTTTTATCTGATATAGTCAATCTCTTCAACAAACATTGTTTTCTGTCTCTTCACTCACACACACACACACACACACACACATATATATATATGTATATATATATATATATATATATGCATGTGTGTGTATGTATGTATATGTATATATTTAAAATAACATGAAAGCTGAAAAGCTTCCTAGACTATATATATGTGTGTGCAGGCGTGTGTGTGTTTGCATGTGTATGTGTTAGTGTGTGTGCACGCAAACGTTCTCATCAGTTGTACGTCAAAAATACGAATTTGATGTTGGGTACAACAATTACCCTATTGGATAGGTTAACTTACCATTTGTCAGGTCAAAGAGTCATTCGTGTTCATATTAATGTACATAATTTACTTAATATTTGAATTATCTCTAGCGTCGCCAAATGCACGTGAATAAAGGTATGTACATATTATACAGCATCAATTGTAAAAAGGGGATTCAAAGTTTTGAGGCTTGTTATTATAAAACCAAGAAATCCTCAAATATAAAGT
This sequence comes from Thysanoteuthis rhombus, assembly GCA_963457665.1. Taxonomy (NCBI): domain Eukaryota; kingdom Metazoa; phylum Mollusca; class Cephalopoda; order Oegopsida; family Thysanoteuthidae; genus Thysanoteuthis; species Thysanoteuthis major. The sequence goes on along the minus strand of OY735234.1, from coordinate 4,171,187 downwards.
CTTCTTTCGTTTGGGAGCTTGGATTTAAAATATATTTCACAACGTACATTTATGCCAACAGAGAATCCCGGTCGTATATTGCATCATCTCTGAAGGTGTCATAACGCACAAACGGAAAATACTAGGTTTTAAAGTATTCAAAAATGAAAAAGCGAATAACATCTGCAGTTTTCCCCCGATCTTGATGATGGACAGAGGTTAAGTTGAAAGCACAAGATCACAAACGTTTGGGAATTTTCTATACCCATTTGATCCAGACATGTCTTTTCTTGAAACCAAACACTTGAAAAAAGATTCATTTTCCATCGTCTTTAATTTTTCTTTCATGAATATACGTATACTCACACAGGTGCACATACGCGTACACACACACACACACACACACACACACATATATATATATATATATATATATATATATATATATATACGTGTGCGCGTGTGTGTGCATGCGCGTGTGTCTGCTTTTATACCAATGGATACGACAGATGTGTTCCCCGATTTTTCAATCCTCAGGTGTAGTTGGTATTTGATAATTACTTGTAGTTTTAGTTTCGATTAGTTATTTCCCCTCTGTTTTATTTCATTTTATTCAGTTTGATCTTGTATGTATCTAATTTGAATTTGAAATATATCCCACCAACTGTCATTCGGTTTTCCGAAATTGATTTTATATATTTTGTGCTTTATATTCGAAAATTGAATTTTTGTTCCCAATGTGTCATTAGTTGCTCTTTCTATTTTTCATTATGTAAGAATTCTTTTAAAAAATTGTTGATTAGTAGAACTGGTACGATATCGATTAGTAATTTTTGAATGCTATTGTTTTACTTTTTCATATTTGTATCTATTTTAATGACGATTTATCTTTTTTGCTATTTCTCTGATACGTTTTCAAAATCTAAAAAGTATTTTGATTTTGTTGATATTAATCTAGTTGTCAGGATTTTCGATGTTTTTTCGTCGCAGTTTTTTTAGTAGGAATTTTCTATTTGTGTCTACAATTTCTGATCAGTTTAGTTTTTTTTTGTTTAATAACGATTTTTCTTTTATAAATGCGATTATGTGTAATTTTTTCTCTTAGGCATAGTAGGCATTGTTGGGTGTCGTTTTTTTGCACAATGGTGTTGACTTTGAAAATTCTCATCTTATCGAGTGTTTTATTCTGTTTAAAAGGTTGTTCGGGTTTTTTTTTCCAAATAAAAATCACCCGTGATAAAACGACAATTTTCATCTTGTAATTGCACACATACGTACATCAGCATAGGCAGGTGCGTACATAGATATACATAGCATAGGCACGTGCATACGCATATATATATATATATATATATATATAGAGAGAGAGAGAGAGAGAGATACATATACACACATATATATATATATACATGTACATATGCACACACATTCACACACACACATATATATATATATACATATATGCACACACACACACACACATATATATACATATGCACACACATTCACACACACACACACATATATATATATAGGGAGAGAGAGAGATGGAGAGACAGAGATAGATATATAGATCTACGTAGTGTAAAAGCCGTGAAAAATCGATGACAGAATAACGTCTGGTAATGTCCTCAACAGCTGTTTGTTTTCATACTGATTATTACCAGGACTAATTGAAAATCGATCCAGTCCTGTTACCAGACCCACTGCCACAACCCCGCTTCCTAAATTTTGCAAACAAGCACTAGTTTTGAAATCAGTAGTCAAAATTACTTATCCGTCATAAATGCCCTTAGCGCGCAACTGTTTCCCCTCATTTTCCTTAGCTCAACTATCACGTCAATTCGTTGGTCTCCTAATGATGAATAAAGCATTTATTTTACTCAACAAATAATTAATTTTCATCATAGTTTCCTCTCTTGTCAACGAACGTAATTCAACATTGAATATCAATCACAGAGATAAAAGATTTATACATTGAAAATTTTAGATCAGAATTCAGTTGATAACTGCAAGTCAGTCAACGAATTTATTCATCCACCCATGTAAAGAGATAAATTTATAAGTCCAAAACCTAATAATGTCAAAAGCATTTATTATACAAAAATACTTATTTTTCAACGTAATCCCCTTCCTTGTCAAAATACCTATTTCAGTCGTGCATATAGATCATGACATACTTTGTCTCCGTCAGATTTTAAAATGCCAAGATTGACTTGACCCCAAATTGACGTTTGGGGGTCACCAGAAATCATTGCCACCGAATATAGAGCGGACTTTATCCGTCTGTCTCCAACAGAATAACTTAGTTTTATGTGTCAAGATCAAAATATTTGGTTACTTGGTCAGTAAACTCAAATCAGGTAAGTCTGGCCAAAGGCAAGCAAAAGGCAAGCAAAATAGAGCTTTGGCAATCTGACCTACATGAATAATATCGTTTTAAGCGAACATTTTTCTAGTGTAATCGGGATTGAGTTCTATTTCACTTCCTTGTCTCCCTTTCTCTCTCCTCGGTTTGTCTATCTATCTGTCTGTCCCTATCTCCCCCTCTCCCCCCTCTCTCTCTATATATATATATATACATTTCCTTTTCCTTCTCTCTCTTTGTTCCATGCGTCCTAATTCTCTTACTGTCCTTTTTCTTGAATTTGCATTCTCTCTGACTTACTTTCCCCTTATAAACAGAAGCTCACAAAACCACTCCTTCTTCCATGAATCGTCCTTTTCCCCTACATTGTACCCAAAGGCTTTCAATGTTCATTGCTTTTTACAGACACTAAAATATTTTTAGCACACCCAAGATGGAAGCACAGTGCGCCACTGAATATATATATATATATATATATATATATATATATATATATATATATATATATATACATGTATGTATAATTTTTTTCATTGTCTCTATCTATTTATATCTTTGCTAAAGTACTTATGTTGATCAGGATTATTCTAACATGTATATTACGATAGGATATCTTCTCTTCCTCAGTGTACCTTTCTCTTCAGCTTGCATATATCTCTCTGCCTGCCCCCTCTCTCTTTCTGTATATATATATATATATATATATATATATATATATGTGTGTGTGTGTGTGTGTGTGTGTGTGTGTGTGTGTGTGTGTGTGTGTGTGTGTGTGTTAAAGAAAATGGACGTTTTGGTCCGACAAAATGAATTATAAATTGCGTTATATTATATAGAAACTCATCTGAAATGATTTCCTGTCGTTACACGGTTAATATACTATTCAATTTAGACAATGTTAATAGAAAAAACAATTAACGAAAATAGGGCTGCCGTAAAAATCAAACCTAGTTCAGCCCCATTTTCTTTAATTGTTTATTCTATGTATGTTGTCTAAATTGAATGATATATTAACTGTGTAACGACGGAAAATCATTTCAGATAAATTTTTATATAATATAACGCAATTCATGATTTATGATTTATGGTTTATATATATATATATATATATATATATATATATATATATATATATATATATATATATATATATATATATATATATATATATATATAATACGGCGTCAGTCTCTTGGAATAAATATTCATTCTTTATAATATATATATATATATATATATATATATATATATATATATTTATACATATATATATATATACATATATATATGTGTGTGTGTGTGTATATATATATATATATATATATATATATACATTTAAACAAACCTATCCTGATATTTTCATTGCTTTTCTTACCTCAGAATTCCTTATACTCGTTTTCCCATCTTTCAACTTGCTTGGCTTCGGGGCAAAATGGCAGACAAAGATCGTCAATTAGATATTCAAAGGCAAGAGGGAGGTCATTCGTTCTCTCAAATCACTTTTTGTGTAATATCAATCAAAGCTTGGTACAATATGAGAAATCAGGTCTGGTTAATCACTCAATAGAAACTACCGCATGACCAATGTCGTTTGACCGTATGCCATGTTAGGGGTGATCGATTAAAAAATTGGAAAAAGGGGTGATCAATGGATAAGTTACTTCACTCGCATTTTGTTGGGTGGTTATCATAGAAAAATTCTGATTTTTCAAAAATAAAAGCTTCAATGTTGAGTGACCAATTTAGCATGAACTTGGATTGTAAATTGAGCCCTCCAGATAAGACCATTTCGGTAGGGGTAACTGAAGTACAAGAAAAAATATTTTGATAAACATGATTAGGTGCAAATGTTTGGATTTTAATCTCTCTAACTGCATTGCAGTGACCTATGTCATACATACATACATATATACATAGCCAGCCAGACCAACTTAAAAACTAAAGAAAAATGTTGAGAATTAAGGATTATGGTTCCTCCCAAAGGTCTCCAAACATCGCCAGTATGATTTGAGCGATAGTGATACGAACGCATTCACAGAAACATGAATTGTCAATGGACAAGGTTTTGGTCAGACACTTCCAAAGATCTTTCGAGGCTTGGTGTATAGCATTGTAACCGGAAGCGTGAGGATTCCCTCGGACAATTTTGTATAATCCATCAGATGTATTTTACTTTGTAAATCAGGCAGCTCATAAAAAATAGGGATAAGATCTTTGAATTCATTTTATTTTACTTCTAAGAAACTTTGAGTAATATACATGGTCAATGGTGAATTTATCATCAAGCAAAAATATGCTGTTTCACGCATGCGCACACAACCGCAAAACACAAGATGGGCCAGCGTATTTAGAATAATCAGAGAGATGTCTCACCCTGAAGTAATGTATTAGTGTCAATTTTTTCTTGGCGGGTTGTTTTAATTTCTTTTCTTCTGTTTTTCTAGGGTGTCCGCTATGAATTTGAATATTGAAACTTGCTCTGAGGGGGCATGCGTTTCTCTTCTCATACAAATCACACCCACTGCCTGTGCCTGCATCGTCTTCTCTTGACCTATATGCTGAAATCATGACCTTCCAGTGAACCCAACAGAGACCCGAGTAAGGCCAGAGGGTACTCGGCTGAAACGTTGTGGTAAAACCTTTTTAGCTTAGTTGATTATAATTTGAGCACTTGAAAAACAGCATAATTTACCATAAAGGTTATTATCTAATTTGTTGCTGTATTTCAACTATATGTTCTCGCATTCACAAGTTCGCTCCAGATGTAATAATAAACACCTCCTTTGACATAGTAATCAGGGCTTTTTGGTCATTTGTGGCCGGGAATCTTACTTGAAATAAGCATGTATTCAATTCCTGGGTATCTGTGTCCCAGATCATTATAATCACCATCATCATTAGTCCTCTTTCGTTCGTCCTTGGACACACGCGTTCCCCAGGATTCGTCACACCTCTCTATCATGAGCGTTGTGGACCAAATACTTTTTGAAATTGTTTAGTTCGTCTCACCGTCTTATATTATGGGTTCACATGTGATCTCAGGCGATCCATGTTGTGCGTCCACCAGTTGTCTGCCATTCTTGCAACATGACCAGCCCATTCCCATTTAAGTTTTAGAATGTGTCCTGTGTTGTCTCAGACATCTATTTTTTCCCTAATATATTGTGCTGTCTTGTGAACTAACCATGTGATGTTGAGAATGATTCTTTCATTTGCACGTGGCATGGTTATCAGTTTGAGGGTCAGTTTCTTGATTAAGTTTCATGTTTCTGTTCCATAGGTGACTATCGGGGGGTGAATTGGTTTTATACCCTTCTTTTTTAGGACTAATGGGCCGTGCAGGTACATTTTGACAACAGCAGCAATCATGTCAATGAGATAGTAAAATCTTTGTATTTGACAAATCTTCGTCTTTGTCACAACTGAAGTAAGTGGGTTCACTCGTCTAAAAAGAAGTTATCGCTAGAGATTTAGTGATATGTAGTCTCTGCATTGCTCTTAACACCCTTTCCGGTGTTTCAGCCGTTCTCAGCAGTGTTGTCGTCTGGATGGTTCCGATTCTTTATCGGATCCCAAGTTCTTCCAGTCTTCTTTGGGAGGCAATTGAAACCGTTCCAAGTGCACCAACAACGATGGGCATGACTGTCACATTGATTTTCCATATTTTTTTCACTGTGGTATCAAGTGTTGCTTTCTTTGCTTTAATCGTTTTGATAAAATTGTTTCTACTTCCAGTATAGATTCTACCACAGTTATCACTCGGCTGTGTCAATTGTATTGCGGCTATAACTATCGTTTTCTGTGAATATTTCGCTGCCAATTTCTTATTCTTCTTCTTCTTCTTCTTCTTCTTCTTCTTCTTCTTCTTCTTCTTATTATTATTATTATTATTATTATTATTATTATTATTATTATTATTATTATTATTATTATTATTATTATTCATGGGCATCACTGTTTTAATGCAGAGTTGTATTGTCTTTCAACCTAGGATCCTAGAAGTTCAAGATATCTCCAGATTACAGTTATACTCAGTGGATGCTAATGTTCTTGGTGTTCAGTTTCTGGAGATACTTTGGAGATTTGTTGCTACTGCTCCCAAAGCTTTAATAACGACTGGTACGATCTTAATCGATTTTTGCCATAATATTTGCAATTGTATCTTCAGATCTCAGTATCTATCTACTTTTTTTTATTTTCCCATTATTACTAATATTATTAGTTGTTATTTTTATGTCAATATTGCAAACTTACTTGTCTTTGTTACATTGTTATTATCATTGTCTTTTCGACATTATCATGGCTATACATTTTTTTATCATTTTATTATTGCCATTAATATTGGTACCTTCTTTATCAATTCTTTCTACTGGCAGTTTTTAGACAACAACAACAACAACAATAATAATAATAATAATATTAATAATAGTAGAAGTAGTAGTAGTAGTAGTAGTAGTAGTAGTCACAGAAATATCACATTTTCTCTCTCTCTCTTATTTTGATTTGTGTGGTCTATTCTGCTATGATTCAATCAAGCAAATGAAATAACCTTGATTGGCTTTTGCTCCTGTCTTTTTCAAAATGCAGGATCCCGTGCAGATTGTTGTGTTTCCTTTCTTTCCTTTTTTCTAATCAAAGATCTCCGAGACAGTCGGCGCCAAAATGAGTCCAGAGAAAGGCGGTGCGTCTCATCTGAGAAAAAGACGCTAATTTTGTCACTAGCTCTAGAAGGTCAAGTGGGAGATTTTTTTAAAAAGAAATCTTCATTTTAACCAAAACACTTGCTTTCTTCAGTCTATAACCAGGAAGGGAATCTGGCATAGCAGGTCGGGAGAGTCAGACATTCGAGATGTGTCATGTTGATGAAGCTAATTACTAAAATCCTACCTAAGACAAAGAAGCAAGTCTCTGAAAGATTTGTTCGAATGTTATGTGACTTAAATCATCACTCATTGAGATAAAGGTTTAGATTTTTTTGTATTCTGTCGATTTGTTCCAGTGTGAAGCAACTTTTCAAACTTCCTAAAATTATTGTATAATTAGAATTTGATACTTATAGACGGATACATTACAAGAGAAACTATTGCAAAAAAAAAAAACCGACAAACACACAGACATTCAATACATGTATGTTGGTACATTGTTACATTAATATATGTATGCTTATATATATATATATATATATATATATATATATATATATATATATATATATATGAGGTGCAGTCAACAATCAGAAAATGAAAGACGTGAGACTTATTAATACATTTCGAATTCTTTATTAAAATATGAGCAATTACATTTTAATGAAAAAATAGATATGTATTAATTAGGGTCTACATTGTCTACTTCCCACAACATATATGCGTGTATGTGTGTATGTGTAAAAACTATTTATGTAATGTGATATCATAGGTGGGATTTAATAAGTCGAAACTTTAATTCATTATAACGATTTCATATAGAGTGATAATTCATATTTCCAGAAGTACCAAGAAAATGAAACAATAATCACAGTGTATTAGCGCTGACTGCATTTGAACCTTGTATACGTGGGCGATGGCAATACGTAGGTATAATGGCCTTTTCCATCGTTAGATCACCGATTTTATTGCCAAGTAAAACTCAACAACTCTCCAACTTGGCTTCAGTCCTTTTCTGCACTTACAACCTTTTTACACAATGGAGAGGGAAAAAAATCTGATGATTAAGAACCGGATTTTTCAATTTGGGGCTTAAATTTTGTTATAACAATTTTCAGCTGGCAATCTGAATATTTTGCATTGGGAAAAAACAGAGGGATCGTCAATGGTCAGGAATTGAGATAGACAGTTAAACTTTAGATAAAATGATTGATATAGGCTGAGAAAGATAGATGCATTGATAGACAAACGAATCTTAATATATATTTCAGTCTTGGTAACAAAGATACTCTGCACTTTATACGGCCAGACATATAATATCCATTACAGCTTTGCACTTTACCCTCAGCTTTTGGAAGCGATAATGAAATATAAAAATGTATTCCAGATTCAAAGAATAAACGAATAAGAGAACAACAGATTAGTCGGGGTGGAGTGATGAAATCATAAAAAAACAAAAAATCAAAAAACAAAAAAATAACAAGAGAATAATAGATTATAGGAGCTGTATTAGACAATCATGACAAATTCTTTTTTCGTCTATTATCGTCTCTCCCAGCGCCAAATGTTTATATATTTGGATTCTCTTTGTAGAGAAGAGGGTCGGTGAATGGAGTGTAGGTGGACGCGGAAAATTGAGTGAAGAGGCCAGAAAGGGTGAAACATTGGCTGGAAGAAGAGGCGGGGACATGAGGTCAAGTAGCTCAGAGATGAGATGGCATCAAGGAGGAAAGGAAATAAAAAGACCTAAATAAAATGGTAATAAAATAGAAAACATTTTTTTATTTACTGACAATGAAACTTTGATTTTCTCATGAGTGTTTTTTTGTTTTTGTTTTTGTGTGTATGTGTTTTTTTTTATTGCTTTGATGTACATTGGCTTTTTGATGCAATTCACAAAAGCTGGACGTTAAAATGGAATTTTCCTTGTTTGTTATTTACTCATTATTTTATTTTTTTTTTTTTGCTATATTGGTCTTGATGTCCCTCAAATTCAATACCTTGGCCTTGCACTGTCTTAACCCACTCAATCCATTTATTTTTTGGGCTCATCTTATCTTTTGTCTAGCCTTTTCAGTATTCATTTTTGTTATTTGATTTGGCTTATTCCTTCCATTTTCCCCTCCAGTATTCCTTTCCTTTTATCTTACGTTTTTCGTTTTTCATCTCAGTTAAGTTAATGTATCATTTCTTTCTCTTCTGATTTTGAAGCTTTTCAGCAGTTCCTTTCCCCTCTCGTACGCTTTGTGTTCTTTTCTCTTCAGTCTCTTTTTCTCCTTTTACCACTCCTCAAATAGGTCTGGGTCATAGATTTCTTGAATACCTCCCCTCCACCCACATCTATAAATGCCATAAAACTGAATATTGAAATCCTTAATGCTCAGAATCCCGAATGCTTGAAATAACGAAAGCCACAATACCGAAGTTCAAAATCCCGAAAAACAAAGGTAGACTTGAAATCTCGAATCGTCTTTTGCTTGATAATCGATAAAGGATATTGACTTTTTTTTCATATCAGTCTTTCTTGCTATATTTCTTATAACATTATGGAAAAGATCTAAGAAATTGTTTCTTGAGAAGAATTGGAAAAAACATAATCTGATGTATAAATGCTTTTCTCCAATTAGCTAGATGTTGTTTTTTTTAATTTGTTTTTAAGATTTATGTTTTCATTGAAAATGGTTAATTTTGAAGATAATATCCTCGAGTGAATTAAAACTGTAATATAAACTACGGTACTGTTTTGTTCAACATTTTTTTTAGTTTTATTTGTTAAAATACATCGTGGATTTACGGTTCATAACAACTGAATGTATTGTAGATAAGTAAAAGGAACGCATAATGTATATAAAGACAACACTTTCAGGTGCTTGGATTAAGATAAATAAAACAGGATTTTTTAAATACTTTTTGAAATGATTCAATTATATGATAATCTTTAAAATTATTCGCATTGAATTCACTGGGTTGTTGTAATAAGTTAATTTTACATATCGTGAATTCTAAACCTACAATAGATTATTTTTTAAGAACTGTAAATGCACATTATGTTTTAACAAATAAAACTTGAAGTTGTCCTTTTCTTACATTGATCAAACAGAACTTTAGTCTATATAGTTTGAAATTGATTCAAATTCTTCTGGGATATAACGTTTTATATTGTAATCATCTCTTTTGGTTCGGTCTGATATGTATTGGCATATGATGAAATTAAATAACGGGGGTTTCATACGTGAAAAAATATTTTCACTATTTTTTTACAAAGTAACTTCTTCATTTCCAAATTCTGTAATCAACGAATGAATATCAAAAGTTTTATTCGATTCAATTCGATTTTTATTGTTTTCTGGTCGCTTGCATTCAGGAACATAAATAAAAAAAAGTTGAAAAAAAAACCCCCAAACAAACATAGTATTAATCAGAGGACAATTCAGGATTTTGAAATGTTTTTTCCTTCGATTTTTTTTCTCTCACTCTCTCCCCATCTCTCTCTCTCTCTCTCTCTCTCTCTCTGTGTCTCTCTCTGTCTGTCTGTTTGTCTCTCTCTCTCTCTCCCTCTCTCCTTGTTCCTTTTATTACACCAACCATCGGTATTTTGCCACGGTTCGCACCTCGACCAAATCTCTCCGTTTTCATAATTTTTCTTCGCTCCTTTCGAAGTTTCTTTCTTTTATTCTTCAAATGTTTTTTTCATTTTCCATTTCTTCTTTCGTTCATCTCATTCATGCCTTCTTCTATCGGCCATTTCCATTCCTTCAGTTCTATTTCTTTGCGTTTCTTCCTTCATATATTTTCGATTCTCATTTCCTTCGTTTTTCCATTATTTCAGTTAACTCCCTTTCTGAACTCTCCAAACTTCCTACCTGTTTTTTAGTTGCTTTCTTCTAGGTTGGTGCAAACCGCCTAACGACACAGACACTGGAATCGAAGAACCGAGTTCGAACTCAACTCGATACTGTTTACGTTCACTTTATCCTATCTACCTTTGCTTCTTAGCAAGTAAATCAGCTGTGAAGACTTGGTTCTTTAGCCTAGGAGGAGGACAACTTTGAATCTCAAATCAAGAAGTCGGGCTTCTATTTGGCAGACCAGCTCAAACTAAATGTATTGCACTCAGATTTCTTCTCGATTACATCAACGAATCTGAGCAGATCGTGGATCTCCACACGTTTCATCCAGGCATGCGCCCTCGAGAGGCCACTTCTATGTTGTTTCCATTGTCTATCTCAGAAGGAGGCCTTCTTCTTATATTAGAAACCGTCAACCAAAACTTTCAGGAAAACTGTCAACACAGATGTCATCAGTTTTTGAATTGTTCCAGTTGGCTGGCTGTGTATATATGTATGTATCGCGCGAACAGGCTACACCAATGGAGCTACGGGGCTGAAAATTGGAACCTTTACTCATTATTTCTATACGAATGTTTTTGACCTCCCTCCTTCTACAAATGGATTTTCAAGGAGTGGGGGGTTCAGTTTGCAATGTAAGTTTATGCTGGATCGATCCTGTTGTTATTTCTCACCCTGTTTACCTCTCATTTCTTTCTGTCTCTGCCTTTCTCCTTTTTCTCCCTTTCTGTCTCTGCTTCTCTTTTCTTTCGTCACTTTTTTCTTTCTCCAATTCCCAATGTATTTGAAATCCCTTAATAATGTATTTTAAGTCCCTTTATCGTTTCTCTCTCTCTCTCTCTCCGCTTTATTCCCTTAAATTATCTGTTGTTATCGATTATGACATTATTATTATCATTATTATTATTATCAATATTGTTATCAGTATTATTATCAGTATTATTATTATTGATATTATATGATCATTATTATCAACATCATCATTGTTATCATTATCATCATTTTTATTATCATCATCATTATTATTATCATTTTTATCTTTACTATCATCATCATTATTATCATTTTATTATCATCATCATTATCATTATCATTATCGTCATCATCATTGTCATTATTATCATTATCATTATCGTCATCATCATTATTATCATTATTATCATCATTATCATTATTACGATTATTATAATTATTATTATTATTATTATTATTATCATTATTATTATTATTATTATTATTATCATTATGATCGTTTTCTTCCATTCGGATGATGGTGCATTGTAAATAAAACTATTTCAAAGATAAATGAAAGAAAGAGGCGACGGGAAAGATGAAACAAGAAGCGAAGGAAGGTCTAGAAAAGAGAAAATAAGTGGGGGCCATAATCGGAATTATTCAGAATAATGATGGCAAAAATGGAGAAACGCTGGGCAAAAAAAAAGTGAAGTCAATGATTAGATGTGCGAGTGAGTGAGCTAGTATATAAATGAAATAGAATGGATGGATAAATGAATGAGAGAATGAATGACTGCCTGAATGAATGAAATGAATGAAGACTGGAAGCATACTTTGGCCGTTAGTTAGAGTTCAAACGAGAAATACCAGAAATGCAAAAAGGAAGTAGAAGTAATGCCGAAAAGAGAAAAATAAAAAAAAACGTTGAATAAAATAAAAGTTAAGCTAACAGGAATAAAAAGCAAATTGAAAGAAGAAACGATCAAAAAAATATCAAGGACATTAAAAAACGGAACAAAAAATCAGAAAATTATGAATTAACTGAAATAATGCAGTTTGTTACCGACCACAGAGCCAAAAAAAGATGACAGCATAAAAGGGAGGGGGAGGACGGGGCACAGGAAGAGGAGTGAATCAAAGGGCGAAAGGCGATACAAAGAGAGAATGGGGGGGGTTCCAAGAGAAAAGGAAAGTTAATAAGAGGAAGAGAGGAAGCAAAATAAGGGAGAGGAAGGGAAGGAAGGAGAGGAAAAGGACAGAAACAAAGGGCAGAAGACGATACAAAGAGAGAAATAATGAGGAGAGGAAGTGAATAAGAGGAGGAAGCAAGAAAAAAGATAGAATGGAAGGGAGAAGGAGGGGGAAGCGATAGAAGAAGAGGCAAAAGAGGAGAGTCGAAGGATGAAAGACGAAAGAGAGTTTAGATCGAGATGAAAAGGTTTTAAGGAAAGAGAAAGGGACAATAGTGAATGAAGTAAACATCAAGTAAACATCGGAATGACCAAGTGAGACAGAGAGAGTGAACACATGAGAGAGGGGCGAAATAGATACTAAGAAAGAAGACAAGACAATAAGCAAAGACAAAGCCAGAAGAAGAAAAAAAAAGGAATAATTAAAGAAAGAAAGGGAGAAGAATGAGCTCACCAGACAAAATAAAAGAGAGAAAATGAACACATCAGACAAAAATAAAAGGCACGGGAAACATAAAAACGGAGTCAAACAAACATGTATCAGAAAAAAGAAAGAAAGAAAGAAAGAAAGAAAGAAAGAAAGAGACGGAGAAAAAAGAAGGGTAGAAAGAAATAGGAATGAAATCTCCCATCAGAAATAAAAGGCAAAGGAAAAATTGAGGAAGCAAAGACTTACAGACAAACATCTATCAGATAGAAAGAAATACAGAAAAAAAAAAGAAAAAGGGAGAAAGGGAGATAAAAAAAGATAGGAAGAATGGAAGGAAGAACAGAAAAAAAGAAGGAACACACCAGACAAAATAAACAGTAAAATCAAACATTCATTAGAAAAAAAGATGACGAGAGTATGAAAGGAAGAGAGAGAGAGAGAGAGAGAGAGAGAGAGAGAGAGAGAGAGAGAGAGGGAGAGAGAGGGAGAGAGAGAGAGAGAGAGAGAAGGATGAAAGAGAGAAGAGAAGAAAGAAGAATGGACACACCAGGCAGAAAAAAAAGGCACATGAAAATTTGAAGAAGCAAAGACTTTCAGATAAATACTTATCAAAAAGAAAGAAAGAAAGAAAGAAAGAAAGAAGGAAAGGAAAGAAGAAGAGTTAAGAGAGAGAGAGAGAGAGAGAGAGAGAGAGAGAAAGAAAGAGAGAAGGAACCAGAAGACTCAAGAGAAAAAAAGAGATCAAAATAATAAAGTACCAAAAGTGAGTGATCAAGTGAATGATTAAGTGAAAAGCGAATAACCTCCTGGATAACACCCCTTCGGCCTAATTGAATGTATGACGATAGTCTGATGAATCCGATCAAGAAAATAGGTCATCCCGATGCAGGGCAAAGGTTCCTAGTATTAATCCTCGTCATTTGAGACAACGTCTGAAAAAATCTTTTTTTCCTTACAAAATAAAATAAAATAAATAAAATAAAATGCTTTTTTTTTTCAAAGTTGAAAGTAGTCCGGAGGTGGAAGAGAGCGTTAGTGGGAGTGTGGGGGTAGTGGTAGCAGTGGCCCTGGTGGTGAGGCAATGAAGGAGGAGGAGGAGAAGGCGTGGCGCAGGATAGTTTCAGCTGAACAAGACATCAGGCCGGGCAGAGCAAAAAATGAAATAAGGGTTGAGCTTTACAAAAATGGAAAATAAAAATTAATAAATAAAAAATAAAAAAGTACCGGAGGGAGAAGTGTAATAGGGAGGGGAGTAGAGGAGAAGGGCAAGGACAGTGTGATCGAGAAAGCAAAAGAAATTTACTCAAAAAATGATGAGAGAAAACGGATTGACGTAAACAAAATGGACGGCGAAAACAGCCTTGTATGAAAATGGCCGCCATAATGGACAGGAACGAAACATGGAAATGGCAAAGAAGAAAAAAAAAATAGAATAATTTTTAATGTTTTTTATTCTAATTTTTTATTTGATCGTTTCCTCTTTGTGTGTGTGTCGGGAAGGGGTAATATTCTTTTTTTTTAAACAGCTTTTAACATTTTGCTTTCGATGTTTTAAGAAGTATCTTTATTTAAAAGAAGAAAAAAAGGGATTTTTTCGTTGGTATTGTGTTTCAAACTTTTCTTTTAAGAATAATAAAACCCCTTAAGTATATTGGGTTGTTCTCTTATGATTAATTTTAAAACCTTTAAATCTCTGCTACTTTTTTTTTCACTGCAAAGGACAGAGTTCTTAACCTCTTCGACCTGCTTTAACTACAACTTTTCTTTCTTTCCTTTTTTTTCACTTCAAGAATTTTTAAATGAAAGATAAATTCAGGACCCTTTGATAATTTCCACTGAAAGAAAAAAAAATAAAGGTAGGAATCCCGAAGAAAAGATGATGTGTATAGTAGAATGAAGGAATGAATAAGAACATGGATTAAAAAAGATAAAAAAAGAAGGAAATTCCGAAAAAGAGACAGAGAGTGAAGAGAGACAGAGACAGAGACAGAGAGAAGTTACGTGTACAGTAAAGTATACAAACAAATGAAAATATGAATGGAAAAAGGTGAAGAATCAGAAAAAAAAATTTTGAAGAGAGGATAGACATCAGCGTAAAAAAGAATGAATTAATAAGTGCAGGAATAAGAGAAGATACAGAAAGAAAGACAGAAAGAAAGAAAAATGTAAAAAAGAATGAAATTTTGAGAGTGGGATAACATTAATATTGTAAAATACAGACTAATGATTGCAGGAATGACAGCGGGCGAATAATGAGAAGGAAGAAAATTTGAAAGAGAGTTAGCTATCATTGGAAAATGACTAAATGAATGAGTGCATATATGAATCAAGAGAGAGACAGAAAAACCGAAAGAAAGAAGGAAAGGACAAACGAAAGAAATACCAAGCAAAAGAAAATAAGACCAAACGAAGTAAAGAAAGAACAAACAAGAGAAAGAAAGAAAGAAGAAACGAAAGAAAGAAAGACATTCAGAGAAAGAGATAACCTTTACGGTAAAATAAACAAACAAATGATCAAGAATGAGTAAAGGTGAAGAAATGAGAAGAAAATAAAATTTGAAAGAGAGTTAGCAATCATAGCAGAATGAATGAATGGATGAGTGGATGAATGAGCAAGGATGAAGAATAAAAAAAGAAAGAAAGGAAAGAAGGAAAAAAAACATAATTGCATCAACAACAAATAATAACTCTGAATAACAACAACAACAACTAGAACACCCCAAAAGAGCTCTCCGGATTATGAAATCAGATACAGTTGTTCTGGGAGGCCGAACAACCTGGAAGCTTTTAAGTCCTTCATTGCAGGCTTCCTTTTTCTCGCAACCGGAGAAGAGAAGAGGGGCAAGGGGAACGGGGAGCAAGACAACGTTTCCATGCAGTAGTGTGTGTATGTGATAAAGAGAGAGACAGAGAGAGAGGGGGGATGAGGTAGATAGAGAGTAATGAGGGAGATAGAGTTTAACATGACACAAGAGGAAATCATACGAGGAGAGGGGTATGCTCACAGGACGGAAAGGGTTAAATGCAGAGACCAATTTTTCTTTTGGGGGTAGATGGGTGGAGTGGCTTATTTTTGACAGTGTGCGGGTCCTGAAGTCGGCAAGACACGTTAGAATGAGGGGCGAGAGTAGAGAAAATTGGTAGGTGCACCCTTACGTAGATCAGATTTTACAAGAATAAAAATGAGCTGATCGAGGTTGCCATGAGGCCTATGTTTTGAATTAGACATAGATGCCTGCTTTTCGAGTATCCATTCATTAACAATCTAATCTTTGATTATTTGCTTGATCTCTCTCTCCCTCTCTGTCTCTCTCTCAACCCCTTCTCTCTGTATTTATACTTATATAAATGTGTGTGTATATATATATATATATATATATATATATATATATATATATATATATATATTTAGAGAGAGAGAGAGAGAGAGAGAGAGAGTCATCTGATTGGACAGTTCATGTCAAACAGAATGTGATAATTGTAGAGACATTTTATCAGAAAACATTTTTTGTCCGGCACCGGAGTTAACTGAGTAGCTAAACGAATAGCCGAACATGTGAATAAATTTTAAAAATGAGTTTCTATTCATTTACATGGTCAGCCGTTCGATTTACTACTCAGTTATTTCTGGTGCCAGACGAAATGTATTTCATGATAAAATGTGTCGTGTATAGACGTTATCCAATAAAACAAATCATGTAATTTTTTGAAATACAGGTTTTACTTACGTAGGTTACACAAAATCGTATTTGACGATGAAGGGTCAATAGGTATAATTTCTTGTTCGAGTCACTTCTATTGAGTGTTCACCCATGTGAATATTAGATCCGTTGTGTCGATTTTGATCTTGGACTGCATGCAAGCAAACTTGATATCACCTTTAAGAATATATATATATATATATATATATAGAGAGAGAGAGAGAGAGAGAGAGATCGATAGATAGATATAAATTGGTTGATTGATTGCATAATTATGCAAGTAGTCTTCTTGCTATGACGGAGCTACTTGAGAGTTTCGATTAAGTTTTTGTTTTCATTTTGACAGGTTAATGCACGAGAAAAAAAAACAATGAAATACAAAAACGATAATCATGCACATAATTCCTGACCACTGATAATGCTTTGATGAAATATGTACAATACACAGATTACTAAAAATGAATTTCACGACAAAATTTGAAATTTCGTTGCGACTGAAAAAAGTAAAACCTTGCCGATCCTAATGTAACCGCGGGTTTTATTCCAGTTTCTTTCGCCCTACCCCTCAGAAATATCTACTTAATGAAGGAATTGACAAAAGTTAAATAAGAGAATGGTAGAGTAGCTGTAAAATCAGTGAGCATCAATTTATACAGCCAAATTAATTAATATTCCACTGTGAGAATTTTTCCTTCCCAAATTTGCTGTGACACTGTATAAGTAATGGATAGGAGTTTTAGGTCTTTGATAAATAAATCCAAGCTGTTATACTTGATTTTCATTAATTTTAGAGAATGTAAAGTAATACACTGAAAGCATCAACGATGATACTGATGATAATAATGACAGTACTGCCACAAATCCAGCGAGGCCTAAACAGGGCCATGGGCCGGCAACGCCCCTCAGCTCAGATAGCGACAAAAAGGAAGATAAAGAATTCTCTTTTGATTCATGTACACCTGAAACTCTATGGAAAGGTGTTTCTTCTCCTTCTTCTTCTTCTTCTCGTTTCTTTCTCGCGCGCATCCGCCTCTCTTTAGCTTGTCTCTTCGTCCTCCCCAAGCCGTCGGTCTCCCTCCATCTTCCGTTTCCTTCCACCATTACTTCCCTCGTCCCCTCCTCATCCCTCCTCCCTTGCCACCCGACTTTCATCTTCGGAATCCAGGTTCGCTTAATATTACAAGTTCTTTTTTGTATTTATTCCCCCACCCCCAATTCTTAATGTCCCGTTTCCCGTACCCATCACCGGCCGCCTGCGTCATCGCCAAGATCTTCTTCGGCTCGTCTTTCTCCGATTCGGCGCGAACCCAGTTCTATTGAGAGAACAGCATCTTCTTCACACGCACTCTCCTCTTCCTCTGTCTCCTCGGCTCAACTCTCTTCCTTGCTCTCCTTCTCACATTTCTTTATCTGCTACGCTATTTTCTTTCTGTCTTTTTTATTTTCTCTCTTTCATTTTTCTTCTTCTTCTTCTTCTTCTTCTTCTTCTTCTTCTTCTTCTTCTTGAACTGACTGTAATGATAAAACTTCCATTTACTAATGATAATAATAGTCAAAGTGGCGTAATCTTGTAAGAGGCTATGTGGAAGAGGGGTAAGGGCGACAAAAACAAGAACGAGGAGAGAGAAAAGGAAAAAAAGACGAGAAAAAGAAGCGCAAACAAGAAGAGAATTAAAAGGAAGACGAAGAAGAAAAGGGAGGACGATTAAAGAGAAGAACAAAACAGAAGAACAGAAAAAAAAATGAGAAAGAGGAGAAAGATAGAGGGTAGGAAAAAAGAACGAGAAAAGAAAGAAGAGCAAAAAGAAAAGGACGATAACGTAAGAAGTGAAAGAGAGGGAAAAGAAACAACAGAAGAACGAAAAAAGAACTGTGCGAAAATATGAATATTTGGGGAAAAAATCTTACTGAATAAAAATGAATTCCTTGGGGCCCCAACAGAAAGGGAAGTATGAATACAGACTAATGTAAAGCTTCTTCCTTTAAGAAAACAATGATAGGTCAAAATCAGACCAAATGAAACAATCCATTTTTGACGGCTCTAATGTTAAACTTTGCCCTAACTTCAATATAATTAAGGACTTATTGGATTAAATTTCCTTAAAGACTGCCAGAATTCTTATGTGACAATATCTTACTCTTTAGGAAAGATGCTGAAAAATTACCTACTTCGATACCTCTGAAAAGTGTGACTTAATATTTGTCCATAACTTCAAGTGTAATAACTGATTGCTTTAAATGTTAAATCGGAGGTATTTTCTCAGCTAATACATGATAAAATTAAGATAAAACCTGTATTTTGCTGATAAAAATATCCCCAACCCACCATTCGAAAGAATGGACACTTCAACTCAAACAAATTTATTCCTCTCAGTAATGATGAGGCGTAAACTTTTATTTAGACTATAAACAGTTCTCAAGTAGTTCTTTATTGGGTCTTGAAGTGACTGAATGTGAAATGACCGCTCGAAGGCCACACAAACTCTGGTAATAGGGGTGGATCCAGGGGGTCTTCCACGGTCTTCCGGAAGACCCAGAGGATTTTCCGAAAATATCTGTTTATTGTTTGTTTTTGTTTTGTTTTGTTTTATTTTTGTTTTTTTCGTCTCAACATATGACGGTCATCTCTTTCCCTTCAGGTAGCCAAAGGCATATAAAAAATGAATTCTACTGAACATTACTTTGGCAAATACGAGAAAAAATCATGATGGTACAAAACTTACCAGTATATTCAATCATCGAATGAATTAAAGGAAGCAGAATAATCTCAAAACAAAATAAGACTGGCCCCGGGGTAGATCTGTTTACTAAATGCTTCGCGGTCTTCAGTATGTATACAGTTTTCTTTCTTGAAAATATCAGCTAAGAGATATTCAAATAGTTATATCTGCAAAATCTTTCCCGGGTAATATCTGAGAAATAAGTACAAAGGTTTATCATTGCGAGACAAGCAAACACTTTAATGATGTTTAGTTAATGTTCAGCAGATCAGTATTCGATGGATTAGGTGAGAGAGGGCAGTTTCGTGTTCAGGGTTCTGTGCCATCATAGCAGATAGCCGTTTTTTTTTTTAATTTCATACCTAACTCAAAACATATCTAATATTTAGAGCCAAATAGATATCCGAGAATAGGGGAATTTAGTCAATTTCAGCCATTTCTGAAGGCCAGTCAAAATAAATAAAACTACATAAGAAAAATAGTTATTCATAATTTTCAGGGTTTTTTTTACTGTAGATCGATAAACCAAATTGTAACTAAATTGGTAGGTTCGATAAACGAAAATGTACAATTTATGTTTACCATTTGTTGCCTCTTAGTATAGAGTTATTTTATTTGATAATTGGACTTTACAAAAGTATATGCATACATACATACATACATACATACATACATACATACATACATACATACATACATACATATATGTGTGTGTGTTTGTGTGTGTTTGTGTGTGTGCGCGTGTGTGTGTGGGTGTATAACATTTTTTGCCATAAAGTTGGCCGAAAGTAATAAATACAAAGGTTCATTCATAGCTTGTCTTGCCACATACTGAGCCACTTAGCTGCCGTTGGGTTGATCTTTATCAGGTCAGTGTAAGATATATCAGGTGAGAGTGGGCAGTAAAGCAGAATGTGTTCAGTGACCCGTAACCTTTCGCCACAATCACAGGATTTGCTGATCTTTAAACCTCACTTGACCATGTCACCTCATGTCTTTCAAAGTCCTGTGCCCCCTCTGAGCATACCGTTCTCGTCTGGCAAGGAATGAAAAGGTAAAATTTAATAATAAAGCAATGGTCAAATTACTGGTAAACCAGGAAACCTCTCCGAGTGTAAAATCTTTCTCTACCTTGCCGTCAGTTCATCTCTGGAACATATCCTAATTTTCTAACCACAGTTCAAACTTTACTGCTATGATTTTGGTAATTACTTTGTCAAAAATAAGATTAGAGGGCTATTAGCAACTGAATGATTTCATGAAATTCATAGTTTCACAATCTGTGAACTAATGATAAACAAACTTATGATGCTGACTATTTCTTATGCAAGAGTTCAATCCTCAGTGGATACCCCAGTAAATGTTTAGTATATTTTGCTCCAGCAGTTACCATGTATATATATTGGTTCGAAAGGTCAGGTCAGTATTTATTTAAACACGCTCAAACATAATTGCACAGTCATAGGGTATCCAGAATGAACAAATTAATAAAAAAAAAAAGGACTTGCGATACTTGTCCAATAATGGTCTCAGCAGCAAGGCATCATGCCACAACTAGTGGAGATCAAACTCAAGTACAGTAATAATAGTCAGTATGACTAACTTACCAACCACTTCACCTTTCGAATGTGCTTATATTTACCAAGCTTAATTCGGTCCGACACAGGGCCACAAGTGAGGATCTGATTCACTGTATAAGTAAGAATCTGTAAGATTACCTTGCTAACTGCCACCCCGTTACAAGCTGCCAGTAATTAGTATGTCAAGCTTAATCAGGTACAAGGCTACAAGTAAAGAGCACCTAGTAAGAATCAAACTCGCCACTGTTATAATCTTAAAGACTAGCCAACCACTACTCTATAGCAAGGTGTCAGTATTTACTACTCGTGGGGCATACGTCCAGATCGAATTTACTATATGAGTGATGGTCTGTAAAACTAGCTTGCTAACAATAATTCTGTTGCAGGGCGCTAGTATTTAAAAAGTTTAGTGTTGTCCGGCAAAAGACTACTATAGACTGTCGAATTCACCGTACAAGCGATAGGCCATAAGACTAGCTTGCAAGCAATTATTTCATTGGAAGTTGCTCATATTTACTAGGTTTAGCTCAGTCTGGCAACAAACCACGAGTGCAGGACACGCAGTGAGAATTGAGCCTTACACAGTAGTAATAATCTGCAAGAAGAGCTTGTTAACCCATGCTGAGATGTTCGATGTTTTAGAGGAGTGGTTTAGAAACTAAGGTATATGGACACGCGAGTGTCCGTTAAATAACGCTCGGGAGTCTACAGCTGTGTTCTCTCTGAATCTGACATTGCAAATCTTGTGGCAAAGAAACATCGTCCATCACACAGCTGTCAAAATATATATTTATGGTATACAATCCTCGACCATGATTAAGAATTTGAGTGGATGTAATCCATTCTATATGGATGATTTTTATAAGTCTGTTATTTCTATTAGTTCGATTTTAATTAGTCTAAATGCAAAAATGGGGGTCTGCTAGAACATTACGTTTTATGGCAAATTTTTTTGTGATTTCCCAGTCTCAAAACCACTCTTTTAGAGGAAGGCAAAATAAGTCAATATTTGAATCAAAAAGATTTTTGCGTTTCTTTTCATCCTCCCCGATTCCCCTTTCATCTTATATGTCTCTCTTCCTCTTCGTCTTTTTCAATTTCTTTTACTCCTGAGTTTCTCTAAGCCAATATCTCACTCCAATATTTTCAGCTTCTTACCTAGACCATTAATTACTTGTCCATTTTGTCTTTTTTTCGTTAATTCCAACTTTTTTTCCTTCCCCCGCTCTAGTTTTCTATTCCAGCAATAATCTTCTTCTTCTTCTTCTTCTTCTTCTTCTTCTTCTTCTTCTTCTTCTTCTTCTTCTTCTTCTTCTTCTTCTTCTTCTTCTCTTTTCGCTCTTCTAGCTTCTCTCTTTCGACATCCTTTTCTTCCATTTTCTTTGCTTACAACTCTCTCTCTCTCTCTCAGCCTCTCTCTCTCACTCTCTCTCTCTCTCAGCCTCTCTCTCTATTTAGTTTTCATTTCTATTCCGGCTATAAACTTCTTCTTCTTCTTCTTCTTCTTCTTCTTCTTCTTCTTCTTCTTCTTCTTCTTCTTCTTCTTCTTCTTCTTCTAGCTTCTCTCTTCCGATATCATTTTCTTCCAGTTTCCTTGTTTGTGACTTATTTTCTTCTCTCTCTCTCTCTCTCTCTCTCTCTCTCTCCCCCTCTCTCTCTCTCTCTCTCTCTCTCCTCGTCCCCCTGAACGACAGCCTTCCATCGATGATCCGTTCTTATCATCTCTAGTCACACCCATTCGCCAACTTCAACACACAATACATCATCATAATAATAAATCATGATTATAGTCTTACATCTTAATCGACAATAAAAACACAGGCCAAAACGTATCGCCGTGGTGTCTGGTATCCCGAAACTTCGCACACATAAAAGTTTTATGCTGAATGGAGAAGCAAACCTTTTTTTCTTCCCATTTATTTGTTCCTTTATACGTGTTCCACTGTATTTGGTTTCCCTATTTTCCCCTTCAATACTTTATGAGGCTTATGGGAAATCTATCTATTGGAAGGGAAGGATGGTGAGAAAAGATCAGGGCAAAGGCCTGTCTTCCGTTGGGTCGATGTTGATCTTGTTGCGACTGTTATTACGTAATGGACAAGGTTAAACTAGCTTGATCGAAACAGGGCTCAAAAATGAGGATAAACAAACCTGGCGCCCGTATAGTCACACTCCATTCCCACCAAGACATATACAATCGAATACATAGGGAGATTGATTGATTAAGCGATGGATATCTACGATATTGCACGACCACACATGAACATTTGTCGGAGCGTCCTCGTAGATCAACACAAATTCGAGACGCAAACTATTGATAGGGAGTTCGAACCCCAATGCATTCCCTCCGCATGTTGGTCTTGTGACAAATCTAATTAAATCCAACACACAGAGAGAAAGGTGAAAAGATGAGATGAAACATACTCTGTATTTCTTTGTGTTGAAGCACTCATGGACGAACCCCCGATTTTGAATTGTACAATTTTGAAAAAGAAAAGATGGAATACATTATTAAGGTCCCACTAAATTCAACAGTCTTGCCAAAATGATTTATGGGTAGTTCAGAGTCATTTTGTACTCTTGATCACTTATAATCTGCGTGGGTTTTTACAACATAGGAGACTCGGTAAAATTACATCCGGAGTTTACACCTAGCCTACATTGGCCCGTGTTCCGCGGTATACCGATACGTTAATGGATCTTTGTGATTCCATATATTTTTAATTATGTTACTGTTGCTTATCTATCTATAGCAGGGATACCTAGCGTTGCCTGCTGTGGAAAAGATGTTTTGCAATATATTTTTTCGTACACAGCAAAACGAAATAATATTTACCTCAAAAGCTCATTCTGAACTCCTGATTTGCGCTGTTTACTTACAGTCGTAAATTGCCGTCCTGATTTGAGTTGCGATTGAAAAAACAGTTTTTACCAGAAATAGAGTAAAAGCTTAAAACTGTATTAAATTTGTTTTTTCGATGAATGTTTGGTGCTTTTGACCAATTAAAAAAGTGTCAGTTTTGGAGAATAAAAGGTTAAAAGTCAGGACGTTCTCTTTATGCACTAACTATAATACTGGAATGGATACTTATTCTCCATCTTCAATAACCTAAAAACAATCGAAAAAATAAAGAAGAAGGTAAATAGTAATCAAAAACTAATAATGGTTTATAATGCTTTATCTGATAAAAATTACTAAATAATCTAAAAAAACAGCTTTAAAGTGCATTTTAAAAAATGGCTTAGTTTAATGTATAGTCTCCTTTGGCGTTTGCATTTGACAGGTGTATGTTGCAACTAACTTTTACTACTATTAAAGTTAGTAGCTTTTTTTGTCATATGATACGAAGAAAAAACATACAAATCTGATATGAAAGTGATTTTATTGTAAGAAATCTTAGAGTTATTTGTAATAAGAATGATTGGGCAAAATTTTGATTCAAAAATCACATGTTGTCAATGTTTAGAACCAAGGATTGAGTGAGAAGTGTCCTCTTGTGACCTCTGATGTCAACATCTCATAGCCTAGAAAGAGGCACAGAGAAACAAAAGGCTCAAATATTATTATAGGTGTTAATAGTCCAGCTATTTTGGGGCTGATTCAATAAATAAAATCAAGACTGGATTTTGCACAATTGAGTAGATTGATAGGTTAGAATGATTTATCCCAAATCCAATCAAATCTGATCACGAGCATACGAAAAATAGCCACCGCATTTCTACTAACATTTCACAATGACAAATCTTACTAAATGTTGGAGGGGCCCCACGAGGAACCAAGTCCCCTCAGATACCTGTATGGTTTACTTCTGATCGATATGATTGATATTGTATGATATACACTTTTGGTTTGCTTATAGGTAAGACTTCGGTGAATGAAAGAAGAATTTGAAAGAAGAATTTGGCACTTTCTAATTGCAATAACGATCTCCCGATTGGTTTTAAAGACCCTTTGTTAACGAAAAGCTAATATAAGGATATACACTTATATAAACACGCACCCATTCATACATACACGCTTACCCACACATACACCCACCTAGGATAATCCCATGAAAAAAAAAGGCGACCTTCGGCCTATAGGATATAGGATAGATTTTCGAAGCTTCTTTTGATTGAAAAAAGCCTCTTTGGTATTTTGAAACACGAATGACAGGGTTCAATGCTGCAACAATCCAGGAATACCAAATCAGTCAATTTCGGCTAGATTTAGTCGATTATCCTCCATTAAGCCGATAAAAATCTGTGATAGCAGATAGCTGGAAATCTGGCCATTTTTTTTAAAAATAAACAATTTGCCGATTTAACTTGATTTTATAGCTAGCTCAAAACATATTCGATAATATTAGTCAAAAGGTTAGCCGGAAAAAGAAAAAATCTATCCGATTTTAGCCATTTTTCAAGTTCAGTCAAATGAATCTAACTGCATCGGAAAATGCCTTTTCATTGTTTTCAATATTTTTCCCCCAAGATAGATAAACTGAGTTGTAACCAAATCTGTTAAGTTTGGAAAATGTAAAGGTAAAATTTTGATTTATCATTTGTTCTGGAGTCTTAGTATACAGTGTATAGTTATTTTATTTGATGATGGCCTTTAAATGACTGTATTTGTAGATATAAATGTATATAATGTTTCTAGCCATAAAGTTAGCCAAAAGTGGTGAGTTTTTAGCCGGTTTTAGCCGGGAAATCGAAATTGAACTGCCAATTGTGCAACAACGAACAATCCGACGGACACATTAGATTAGAGCATGGTAAAATAAACATGAGAATAGACCTGGCTTCTCGAACTTTGTTCATTTATGACTCCCTTTTGGTGAGACGAAATTTCAATCCGATACCTCAGTCACTCATTGGTATAAAAGCAGCAGATATTAAGACTATATATTAGTCTTCAGTCGTACTCTAACAGCAACTAAATATGGACACAAACACACACACATATATACATGTGTGTGTGTGTGTGTGTGTGCGTAATAGTGCTTTTTACTAAAATTTCCTAAAAATATCATCACAGGATTTGGGCATTGGCCAGAGAGATCAAAAAAGCACCCTTTTTTTTAGATGATGCTCAGTGGAGTATACATGCAGATTTTCATGGTTGGAGCCCCCAAAATACAATCAGAAGTGCCGAGACACACACACATATATATATATATATATATATATATATATATATATATATATATATATATATATATATATATATATATATATATATGCACATAAATAAGAACATAGTCACTCAAAGAGAGAAGAATCTGTCTCCCACTTGGCTGGGTGGTTGGGCCTTTTGTGGGGCTACGGTGATTTGATAAGGACAAAACAATCTCAAAAATTGCAACGTATGATAATCTATTCTAAATTTTACGGAGTGTATGACGGAATGAAATAATTTTTTTAAAAAATTATCACTATAACAAAACAAAAGCGTAATTTATTGTCTTTAATTAGTGAATAGCATTGAGCCATTTTACAATAAGCACCAGAAGATGTGGATTTTTGTAGTGAGATTTCTTTTTTTAATTCAACTTTTAAATTGTCCTGAAAAAAAAAGATCTTCAAATATTCACTCGACTCACAATATAGTATTTAGTAATAGGAAGTACGCGGCCCCTACTTTGAGAAGCCCTCGAATAAAGACGGTCTCTTAGAAGGAGAAACAGACGGACTCATAGAAGGAGAAACAGACGGATAGGCAAGTAAACAGGTAGCTAGCCTCCCCCACTTCCCCACTCTTGTGGTATCCATTTGAGCACATGAGATGTTGAAGAAAGTGGGTCAGGTTGCATTTGTTAATTTCGTAGCGGCTAATTCCAGTCTTGAAGACGAAGTGAGTATCGTTATTTTTCTGTTGTTGCTCGAGTTACATTCCGAACTGGAGATGCTGAAATGGTCCCGGGGTGAGAGGGAGGGTCGGGATTAGAAGAAGAGGTGATAGGAATGGGTAGAGGGTGTGGGGGAGGAGGATAGCGATGATGCAATCGGAAGATTCCTGTTTTGAGACATTCTTTAGCTACACTGCCTCTAACTTCCAAAGACAATGTCCCCGATGTTGCCATATGAGTAAAGCAGTACATGAATCAGAACTGGAGTGAAATCGATTGAGTTCTTGAAGCAAAAGGAAAAAAAATGAATTTAAAAAATAACAGCGGAAATAAAATATTAAAAAAAAAACGCTAGAGGTTAAAGACTGCAAAAATATGCAAAATGGATTCTTATAGCAGGAATGAATCTAATGGTTGAGTATCGTGTCGTGTCTGCTAGTGTGTATAGGAGCATGTTGCCTGGTACTTGGCAGTGTACGTATATACAGGTGTGTGAGCGTAAATGGGAGTGTGTTAACACAGAAGTGTATGTAAGTGTATGTATAGATGTATTAATGTGCATACGTATGTCTACACACCCAGGAAAAAAATGAGCTAAGCACTCTCCATCGTAAGAAAGATCTTAACCTAATAGAAAACATATGGACGCACATGAAGGCCAAATGGTTGGGAATACAATTTTGGAACAGTAACTAGCTATTGGACGCAGTCAGGGATGAATGAAAAAACATTGTAGTAGCACTCCGTAAACAACTGTCGGTCAGCTTGTCCGAATAGATCAGTTTTCTGGAGAAAAGAAAGAGAAAGGATATCACGTATTAAAATGTATTCTACGCAGGAAATCTGCTTGTACTGTTGAATCAATACTTGTTAGAATGAAAGGATTAATTGCAAAAAATTGACGAAAAAAAGGATGGGTCAATTTTTTTGCCCTGAAGTGTATGTGTGGCCTATACTGTAAGATTTAATTGATTACTGAGTGTATATGTAAATGAAGGCCAAATGTGGCTTACAATGTAAGTTCTCATTAATTACCGGGTGTATATGAAGTTGACAGACCGAATGTGGAGTATATGTAAACGAAAGGCCGAATGTAGCCTACAATGTAAGATCTCATTAATTACCGGCTGTATATGTAAATGAGAGACCAAATATGGCCTACAATGGAAGAATTCATTATTTACCGGGTATATATATATATATAAATGAAAGGTCGAATGAGGCCTATAATATAAGATTCCATTTATATATTGGACGCATTTGTGAATGGTTGAGTGAGTGTTCGAGCTGTTGGGGGAATGGAAGCCAAGTTCTAACTTACCGGAGTTAGTTTGTATTCAATTCGCACTTACGCCTCCGGAAGAAGCATGTAACCATCTATTTCGCCCAGCCAGTTCATCATGGGTAAACGTGGCATAGCAACTTAGAACGAATGATAAAAAAGGGGGGGGGAGAGGACCAACAAAATTAATGCTCCTTACGACATATCTAGAATGAATGGAAGCTTTTTCTTTAAAAAAAAAACTTGTGTATTTGTACTTGAAAGGAACAGCAAAATCTAGCCATCATTTTAAAGGGTTGTCTTCCAATAGTTTTCATTGCAAACAGATATCCGCAACATGACTCAATATTAGAAGATAAATTTTCATGTACTTACCAGTAACTGTTATACCAACTTGCCCCATTACCCCCTCTCTCTATATATATATATATGTGTGTGTGAGTGTGTGTGTGGTGAAATGGTGGATTCGCTACACATACACGTTTATGCTTCTGCCTTTTTGGGCTTCTTCAGGCGATTCACCAGGAAAATATCCAAAAGGGTTGAAACAAAAACGTGTTTGTGTAGCGAATTTACTCTAAATCAATGTTTGGATAACTTCACGGAATAAACTACTCACATATCGGATATTGAATTAATGATTTGTATTTGATGTTTGTTGATATATATATATATATATATATATATATATATATATATATATATATATATATATATATATATAACTGCATTATATTATACAGAAACTTATTTTATTATATTACTATTATTTATTATGAATGATCGCCCACTATTACACGGTTAATGTATCTCCTCCTTGACAATGTAAATAGAATAAACAATTAAAGAAAATGGGGCTATTGCAGGAATCGAACCTGCCTTGGATAGGGTAGCCGCTTCAACGTAGCAATGCTTTCACTATTGAGCTTAACAGTCGCCAGTACTGCGAAGGCCCAGATAACTGTTTGCACACCAAGTCCTCATCTCGTTTATTCTTGGTCTATTTGCTCCTTTCAACACGACTGGTATGTATTAAGAAATGGAAAACTATGATCCGACAGAATGATTAAAAACTGCATTATATTATATAGAAACTTATTTTGAATTTCTTGATACTTATCCGTCGAAATAATGTTTTTAAAGTAATAACTTTTCTCCAACAACCCTCAAATGATGATATACCAGCGATGAAAAAAAAAGGAGAAGAAGAAGAGTTGATAGGAAGAGAAGAAAAAGTAAAAAGAGAAGAAGAAGAAGAAGAAGAAGAAGAAGAAGAAGAAGAAGAAGAAGAAGAAGAAGAAGAAGAAGAAGAAGAAGAAGAAGAAGAAGATTAAAAAAGAATGGTAAGGCTAAAAAGGAAAGAAATAAACTAAAGAGGGTAATAGAGATATGCAGATACTGATTAGGCGTTACTTAGTGTTTATCATTTTAGATATTTCTTTACAACTTTTTACCTTCATTCAAATTTCATCTGTTGTTTTAAACGCAACTTTTTTTTCAGGCTGATTATCCTCCGGCACCGAGTAACTGTCGCCTGGGGAAGTATAATTTAGATCGGCCTGCTTTATCAATTGAGCCACCAAGACTTCAACTGAGACAGAATTCCTGATAACACCCTTAAATCTGTCCTTCATTCCGATTGTAGTCATGTTTCTTGTACATTTTTGGTAGTTGCAGTATTAAATATATTTTCGTGTTATTTCTATTTCTATTGGATAGAGTATTGTAAATCATTATCATTTTCAAATTCTATGGTTACTTTTCACCTACATCCCAATTTTACCAAAATTAAGATGGCAGTAGAATATATAGCTCGAACACCCTAGCAGTGACCTTCGAAACTGGCTTGCTTGCCCGTGCTTTAGAACGGACCACATTTTCATATCAACAGTCAGCGTAAAGGCTAAAAAGCGCAGTGACAGTGCCACAACTCACAAGCCATGGCAGTTAGTAAATGATAATAATTACAATTAAATCACGTCCTCTGGTGGTTCTAACACTAGAACTATCTTAATGCTATTCATACCTTGATGGCGGTGAGGGTGACGATGATGATTAAAAATATAGTTCAACCTGACTTTTCTTATTAGATCATCTGTCATTCGTCCATAGCTGCCTCACAATGATGACACCTTGAAAATGAATAAATAAATAAAATATCATCTTCATTTCTCCTTCAATCTGTCTCTTACCCTCCTTCTCCATCCCGACCCCGCCAAAATGTCAAACCTCAGCGCTGTCATCTAACAGCCTCGTCATCAGTAACTATTTCCATGACAAGGTGTGGAAAACAGCAAGTACTCACGGTCATTTTACGAGTTGTTAGGCTGGTCATGATCGTTTGTCGAGCGTCATACGAGATTCTGTAAAACCCGGAAGCTTTTTGCAAGAGAAAAACGAGAGTAAAACAGATATGGGGGTCGGGGGAGCGGGTGTGTCATGGCAAAATGGAGAAGAGAGCAGGGAAAGAAAAAATAAAGAAGAAACAAATTCAAAGATTTTATAAATTAAAACCGATAACGGAAAGCCAAAGATTAAAACGAGGACGACTTCCGGTTGGTGATGACGGGAAATTTTTTAGTCATGAATTCTTTCGTTTTTTCTTCTTTAATTTTTTTCGTTTTTTTTTCGTTTTTTTTCCTTTATTTCTCATTTTTCGTTTCTTCTTTCTTTTCGTTCGATTCTTTTTATCTTTCATTTTTTTTCCTTTTTTTTTTCTTTTACAATATTCGTTTAGATCTGAAAACATTTTTTTAAACAATACTTCATTTCTTTTATTTCATCCCCCATCCCCCACAAATTATCATTATCTTTATTATCATTACCCACCTTTTTTTTCATACTAAAGGAAAACAGTTTTTAAAAGGTACATACACATACCCCCGTATACACATACACACAAATACTCCCATATGAATTGCAACCTGGAAGCTGAGTGACTTTGGACAGATTGATCAATCTGTTCATCTGTCAAGTCTCCTAGTGTTTCCCGTGTCTCTCTGGACATTTCACACGTCTTTCAAAATGTGCTGACCAGAAAATGAAGAACTACATTTCCTATTAATTCTCTCTATCTTTGGGGAAAGCACTTCACGCTTCAAGTTCCTCTAATTCATATGTATTGAAAGAAAACCTCAGAAGAAATGGGATGACGGACATTAACAATGAAGAAATTAAATCAGATTATAATAAGTGTAAGTAGTGCCCTGACGCTGGTACGGCTTCAGCCGTCTCCTTCTTCGGCTCCGCATTACTACTTCCACGGTTCGTTTACAATATCAAAATTAGCCTCAGAGGTGATAAGCGCCCTAAGTGGCGTCACTCACTTTACCTTACGCTCTTTCACCAATAGCTGGATGGGATGAAGTCATGCATTTCCCAAAGGTGTTAATGTAAATTGAATACAAACTGTCCTAGGTGAGCCTATTCTCTAAACAGTTAACGGCTCGGCTACCCAACACCTCCACCAATCAAATTGCAGAAATATAAAGTATCATTCTAGTTAAGAAGTACGAATATTACTGTAATATCCGTACCTCGCGCAAATAAGACGTGCGTGTACCAGAATTAATTGTTAAATATCCGATTGATCATTTATCAAAAATCATTTTTAAATACCTGCTCAAGATTTGGGCATTGTGGGTCCAAAATGACTGTAGAAACCTTAAAAGCATTTCCCCCTAAAAAGAACACAGAGACGTTTCCAGATGGTGCTTAGTGGTACTCTCAATTTTGACGGTTGTAGCCCCCAAAATGTCACCAGGAGCACCCGGAGAAAGATCACAAAACACATGCAGACGAGCAAAGAATATGTAATCCATTTGAGTGGTGCTATTTACTTTTCTTTTTCCTCTCCTCCATTTTGGCTGATTTCCTTCCTACAGATATTTTCATCTTCTTTCTGTCTTCCTTTCATTTATTTACGGTTTTGCTCATCATTGTCAAACTCCATCCCAAGTCTGGAGTTGACTTCGTTTTCCTACAGTAACAAAAACAACCCACGCCAAATTTAGGAGAGTAACCATTAACATTCCCCCACTGTGATTCGAAATCACGATCAACTGGTTAGTAGTTGCCTGTATCAACGACTGGGCTAAATTGACAGGTTTCCCATAGCTTCGATAATTCATCTTACATGTACGTAAAAGCTTATTTTATTTTAATATATGAAGACTAGATACTGAAAGAAATATGATTTTTTTTTGTTTATTATATATACAATAAAAAGTTGCAGGGATTATCTTCAGTCGGAATAGAAATAGGAGTGGAGTTTGACCCTACAGCAGCCAAGCTTATCATCATTCAATTTTTCTCCATATTTTCTTTTCTGTCTTCTCTCTCTCTCTCTCTCTCTCTCTCTCTCTCTCTCTCTCTCTCTCTCTCTCTCTCTCTCTCTCTCTTCTCGCTTATCAACATTTTCCTTACCTTTACATATAAATATATATATCTTCATTTAATCTATATCTGCGAAACTCAATCATACGAAATCGATTCCCTAATCCACCTGTTCTGAATTTCTCGATTTTTCATCTTAAAAATCTGCGAATCAGCCTGTTTCAACATCCAAAAATAAAATAAATCGACTCCTTCCCTAGCAACCCCCATAAAAATCTTTCTTAAAAAATCGTTTTAACAAACAACCAATCCACAGGTGTATATGGACTCTTTAGTTAAGGGAGGCGAGGGTGGGCTTGAATAACCCAGAAATTTCCTCAGTTACACTGACATGCTTGGTGGGTCTGGGGGGGGAGTACTCCCGTGGCCCCTCGCTCATGCGCCTAAGAACCATCCCTTACCAGCTGGGGGCAAAAATTACATAGATTGAATTAAATGTTACAGCTGCTTGTTACCCTTCATTCATGCATCGATCGAATTCAATAAACAATCAATAATGATAGAGAGACAGGTCTGGTTAGTCACTCAATTGAAACCGTCACCTGACCAACGTCTTCTGGCAGTAGGCTGCGTTTGGGGTGATCAATTGGAAAACTGGGGAAAAGGCGTGATCAAATGATTAGTAACGTTTTTCGCCTTTTTTTAGGCGATGATCACGAAAAATGTCTACTTAATAAGAAAACGTGTGAATGCTGCCAGGCCAAAACATTTACCTATTAAGCATCAACTTAGGTTGTAAATCCCCCCCCCCCCCCATCGAAACCTGGGTTTTTTTTGGTGGAAGGATTTTAAAACAAACAATCGTTTTTATTCAAGACATGAGGGGGAGTAAATGTTCAACATTTTTGGCCTTTTAGCTCCATTGGTGCGGTCTATGCACGTAATTTATACATCACCAACCAGCAAGACCTACTAAAAATAGAAACCTATGTCGACAGTTTTGGGTGATAGTTTCTACTAATGTATAAACCAAAACAGAATGATGGCCTTGGTATCTAAAAGTATAGACCTTCTCAGACGTCCTGACTAACACGGCCAGAGAAATTATGCAGTACATTAAGAAGCCTGTTTCTATTTACCTCTTCAAGGTGCCATACTGAATTTTCCCTCTTCGATCGGCAAGTGATGAGTATGAATAAATAATGCGATTGAACGAAAATGTCTAATTCTGTAAATAAGCAGCCAATCAGAGAACAACACTAATGCAATAAGACTCGAACAGACGTGTCTCTCCAGGGTGATAGGAAGGACAGGAGAAGGAAAGGCTTTTTTAAAAAAGCAGAGAGTGGAAGGTTTGCCGTGAAGAACTGTTTATGGCTGTATTTGTTAACGGCCTGGAGGTGGGTGTTAAATGTTACAGTGTTTGTAAAATGGTGCGGTGATATTAACCGTGTTTGTAAGCGATGGTATTAGTGAGAGTAATAGTGTTTTGGTTGTAGTGCTGAAGTAGTAATAACGACGGTGCTAATGGGAATTTCAGTGGTGTGGAACGATTGAAAAAAAGGGTGACGGTATGTCAACAGAACCAATAGAATTAAAGTTTTGGATGGTTGTATCTTGTAGTTGTGATAACTGGTTAGCTTTGGTAATACTATTTCTATTATTCACCTTTGGTGGTTATGAAAACGATTATCCAATTCAAAGAGTTTTGCAGACGATTGGACTCTTCCCTGTTTGTACAGGACAGCAATAATTAGAGCATTGTTCTTGACACTGACTTAAGTTATTTGAAGGTTTTGCTTAAGAAAACTGTGACAGAGCTAATCATACACCCATCTCTACGGTGAATAGAGTGATTTTTTTGTTTCTCCATCCGTACAATGGACCCGTCCTCAAGCGCAACATATAATAAAATTATCCTTATTGGTTAACGGTACCAAGATCGTGATTGTAAACAGGTCTGCTAGGTAACTCAGTAGGAACCATTTTTTGCAACCTACCGTATTCGTTGTAATCAATTGAGAAAATAGCAGAAGGGGTGATCAATGAATAAGTTAGTTATGTTGCATTTTGTTCATCAGTGTTCACTAAAAAAACTCTGGATATAAAAAACAAACAAGACAAGTAGTAATGCTACCGCACACAAACTAAGTAATTAATTTAGCATAAACCAACATTGCAAATTGAGCCCCCAACCCTTCACCTAATCCCTTTTTAGGAGGATATTTTCATGAGACCAAAGAACTGCAGGTAAATGTTTCAGTTCTCAGTCCTCTAGCTTCATCAGTGCGACCTGTACCCGTGATACATACATAACCATTCAGCCAGATGAATCAACAAGAAAACTGAAGAAACCTGCGAGACAGGTTCTGATTGACGTTTTCAAAAAGCCTGAAAATACAGGACCTGAATCAAAATAAAAACAGCTATGTTTCCATCAGCACCAGAGGTCTGGGTTTGATCAAATGAAGTCGGTACCAATAACAACCGTGATTATGTTCACATTTTGCCTCACACCTCAATAGTTAGTCGTCACTATATGTCTAATGCTCGGAGTATTGTTTTCCTTTCATGAATAATTGCGATGAACTAAAATAATACTAAAATAATTTGCAATATATTTCTATAGTAAAATAGTTAACTATATAAATCCACAGTAAAATAATTTCCAATGATTTTCCTTAAATCCTTTTAGTATTTATTGTGCTATGTAAAGATAAGAGTAAATGAAGGTTTTGACGCACGTCTTTCAAATATAATTGCAATGCATTTCTTTCTTATTTTCAATGCAATTCTACAGTAAAATAAGTACTAATGAAATTTTTATTGTGAAATAATTCCTGGTGATCTTTTACTAATTCCTCAAGTATTTGTTGTGCCAATATATATATATATATATATATATATATATATATATATATATATATATATATATATACCCTAATTTAATGTTTAATGTATCGAGCACTTTATGAAATAAACCTGTTACCCATCGGATATAGCATTATGTTGTACCACTGATATTTACTTTGTACATATATATATATATATATATATATATATATATATATATATATGTATACATATGTATATATACATATATATGTATATATATAATATATATATGTGTGTGTGTCTCTGTGTCTCTGTGTGACTCTGTGTGTCTCTGTGTCTCTGTGTGTGATGATTAGTGTAAAAGAAACTGCTGAAATATTTCTGTCATGGATGATTGCAATGCATGTTAATTCAAATTCCCTATGTATTTCTAAAGAAAAATAATTCTGAATAAATTTCTATAGTAAAATAATTTCCAATCAACTATAAATGCCTTCAGTATTTGCTGATCCAATATATATATATATATATATATATATATATATATATACATATATATATATATATATATATATATATATATATATATATATATATATATATATATATATATATATATAATGATTAAAGAGAATGAACGTTTTCACATGTTTATTATTCAAATCCTACCCGTGACATCACTGGTTTCATAAACAGTTAACGATGACGGTCGTCTTCCCATCAACCATTACGAAACTTAAGCATGTAATCAGAACAATCTTTGTTTGTGACTATTGCATCAGTGAAGATTGTCGTGAGGGTGGCACCAGCCAGCAGCATTGATGAGGCAGACAACGGGGGACGGGAAGTGAAAATGATGACATCAGTCGGGATAAGGGCTTTCGTATTATACAAGCAGTGGAC
This sequence comes from Thysanoteuthis rhombus, assembly GCA_963457665.1. Taxonomy (NCBI): domain Eukaryota; kingdom Metazoa; phylum Mollusca; class Cephalopoda; order Oegopsida; family Thysanoteuthidae; genus Thysanoteuthis; species Thysanoteuthis major. Next base: position 4,134,810 of record OY735234.1, on the reverse strand, counting down.
AAGATATCGGGCAAAGGACGATGCGAGTGGTGATCATAATGTAGCTATTGGTGATGGAGACAGATGATGGGCATGTTATTGGCGTTAGCACCAAGCATGAGAACATTGACAACAGCAAAAATAGAGAAAGGAAGCAGCGTCAAGAAGTGCTAATACCGATTGCAGATGATTGGATTGGAGAGATGATTTGTGTTTGCGCAGGGCCTTTCCCTACTTCACCTGCTGGAACATCATTTAGCGGAAAGTGTCGGACATCTAATCACGTGGGCAGAACTGGTGTTAAAGAAACTTCACACAGGCAGAAAGTGAAGTGATTTGCCCGGATTTTACCATCTGCTTGTCCGTTTCAAGATCCGTGCTATGTTGTTGTTTTTTAATATAGAAATGTCCATCTGCTTTCTTTGAATTATTTGCCAAGTTGTGGAGAGAACGTTCAACCATTTATCTATCTATCTATATATCTATCGGCTCGGGTCTATCTATCTATCTCTCTAGCTATCTAGCAAGCTTAATATGAGTTTATTTGATTGTTCTTTATATCTATATCTATCTCACTAACTCTTTCAGTCATTATCTCATTGTTCCAGTTTTCCTATATTGATCTGAGATGATCAGATTCGATGCTAGAAAGAGTGATAGTTTTGAAGATAGACAAATGTATTGATAGATATATAACTGTCATTGGATAGATAGATAGATAGATAGATAGATAGATAGATAGATAGATATGAAAAGAATGAGATAGATAGATTGATAGATAGATAGATAGATAGATAGATATGGAGAAACTGATATAGATAGATAGATAGATAGATAGATAGATAGATGCGAATATAATAAGATAGATGCATAGATAGATAATGAACTGAATGAGATAGATAGATAGATAGATTGATAGATATGGATATACTGACTGATAGATAGATAGATAATGAACTGAATGAGATAGATAGATAGATTGATAGATAGATAGATACGAAAAAATAAGATAGATAGATAAATAGGTGTATAGCTAGGTGCGGACAGAATCAGATAGATAAATAGATAGATACGGGCAGAATGAGATAGATAGATGTTGAGCAATGTTACGCGTTGTAAACACTAATAATGCCCATTTGAATAGACGATGGACGCACACGCATGACAGCGCTTGCGGCTCTTCACCTGCCGTCCAGTTTTCTATAGCAACATAACTTTTGGAGGACACTTACGAGTTTGCTGGACGCATTCGATCACACCTTTCCTTTTTTCACGGCCTTTTTTTTCTCTCCTTCGTTTATACCATTTACATTTGTTTCTTTTTTTGTTTTTTTATTCTCTTTATTCATTTTTGTCTATCTTTTATTTATTTATGTTTTCTTACAGAACGTAAGCGCTTAACTACCATTATCGTCAACCATGCATGCATTCTTTTACACATATTAAGCATGGGTTTATACATATATATATGCACATACAGACCATAGATATTCGGACGCACATGGACACACACAGGAACGTACATTACAGATGCTTATATCAACATATATAGAGAGATAGAGAGATATTGATATTGATATAAGCATATTCAAAATATATGCACATACTCACACAGTATATGCAAATCATACTTCTAAATATACATACGTGTTTGAATGAAAAAAAAAACGCTCACTACATGGTCTTACACTTAAATGAAGAAGTACAACACATACATAAATATGTATTTGTGTGTGTGTGTGTGTGTGTATGTGTAAGTAATAATGGGTCCACCGGTTAGTGACGTTAGAAGCATTTATTTTACACAACTATTCATTTTTTTAAATCTTGTCAATGCACAAAATTCAACGATGAATATTAATCACGCAAATCGAAAATTATATATATATATATATATATATATATATATATATATATATATATATATATATATATATAGTTGACATATATATATATAGTGGACAAGAATAGTTATATATATACATAAGTGCATTCAAACAAATGCCAAGTCATTCTAAAGACTTTTATGCAGTTTTAAATCACCATAACATTTGTAGTGTCGTATAAAACAGTAAGAAATGCGATTAAGTTTCTTATAGTTTTTGCGCTGGGTCATGCTCGAAAGAATGACTTCAGTGATAGAGAAAGAAAATTGCTTGATTTGATTAGCCGGATTCGAATGTCTAACTGCGCAACAGAAAAATCACAATCCATCACGAAAAAGATGCTCCGTTCAACAATTAACCCATGAACTGCATTTCAAAATGTAATATGATCAGGTCCCTATTTATCGTATATTGTCCTCTATCAAGGTTGACTAATGGGGTAACATTTTCCTTGTTGCTACTGCTTACTATAGTAGACGTGTTAGCCGAAATAATGATTCACCCACGTTCTCAATCGACAATCATAGTTTGCCACTCATGAGATGTTTAGTGGAGATTTATGGTAATGTCACTGAATGCCGGTAGAAGTAGTTTCATGCCTTTCCAATGACATTAGTGCAGAGTGAAATTCGTATTCGATTCGTTTGTTCCGTTTTCTATAATTATAAGCATTAGTTCTCGTTGTATACTGGCACATTCACACCCTATACATCACGCGTCCCCCTTTTTTAAACTCCAATCGTTGAACCCATATCCAGTTTGCCAAGATCTTGTATATACATATATATGTATATTGATAGATATCTTATTCACATAGTCACCTTGAAGAACAATCTAATCAATATAATATCAACTCAATATAATCTAATTATCAACTAAGGTCATATAAAAAGGACCCTAGCATGGGAAATAGATTTAAGTGAGAATAAAATACTTTCAGAGAGGAAACGTACCACAAATGACTCATAGAACAACCATTTATTGATAACGAAAACACTCACACCATACACCTGGTTTGTAATTTATAATCACAAACAGGCATTCATCCCCATTTGATAAAACAAAAAATATTGCAAGTAATAGCCAACCACTAAAATAGAACAAATAAGATAAAAGAAAGACCCTACCACCTGTAATAATAAACCAACCCCCTAAAAAATGTCACAAATAAGAATTTAAAATAAACCAGATCATTCGCCCGAAGAAGCCAAAATAGGGCAGAAACATAGACATGTTTGTATAGAGAATCCCCATTCCATTATATGTATGTACACACTTGGAGCTACCACCAGAAAAATGCAATTACTACCTGTACATTTGTTTTTTTTTACGGAGAAATCTTCTCGGCGAGTAACAACAGTTTCAACTGAGGTTTTGCCCAAAAGAAGTCAAAACTTCACGCATACTGTATTCTTTTTTTATCAGCTATAACAAAAATCAACTTTCATGGTTGCAGGCAAAAAAAAAAAGCCACAGGAAACAAATCTGTCAATTCAGAACAAAGCCATGTGACAGACTGGCTCAACTCGTGACATTTAGCAGTGCATATATAATGTTCGTGCAACGTGATTAATATTCAATATTGAATTAAGTGCATTGACAAGGGAGGAGATAATGTTGAAAAGAAATATTTGTTCGGAACAAATGTTGCTTTTTTTTCACCTGTAGGCATACTGACGAAGTCACGCACACACGCATAAACCGTCCTTTGAATATATTTTTTCAAGTGAAACAGGATGTAAAATCTGTTATGAACCATTGAAAAAATCTTTACTAATTGTATAACCGCTCTACTGATGGTATTGAGCACTTTTTCAAGATATACTTGATAAATTAATACGTATACATGCGTTAGTTTTTTATTCAGTATTGCTCCCTCTCTCTCTCTCTCTCTCTCTCTGCACACATATATATATGTGACCGATTGCTGAAACATTTTGTCCGTGTGAGTTCAGCTTCTAAAAATCCTATGCGGATAGAATAAAAAAAATAAAAGTAAACAATTCCTTACTTTTTCGATAGGTTTAATAGATATTAATTATCATAAATTATTTTAAATTCATGCAATCAAATATTAAATCCATAGGTGTTTTGTGATTGTCGCCCAAGGTAAGCTTTCAATCAGTACGTAATTATTTTTCAGCGATTGTTTAAACAAGTTAAGTAAATCATAGCTCTCAACTTGTCCGTGCCTTAGATTTTGAGGCCCCGATGAAATCTTCGTATAAAGATGTGTAGACCGACAGGTTAATGAAGAACTAATCTCACTCATTAAATAAAACAGGACAGTTAATTAAAAATTCAGCGTGAGAAAATAAATGCATTTAATTGCATCTACCATCAATGATCCATTCAGATCTCTCTCTCTCTCTCTCTCTCTCTCTCTCTCTCTCTCTCTCTCCCCACACACTATTTGTCCATTCCCCTCGAGAAATAAGAACGTTTTGATGGATATATTGATGAGAGAGACCTATTGAACGACCGTAGCCATCAAAGATGGCAAAGGGTTTTATCCATTTTTATATGTGCATGTGTTTGCTTGTGTATTCTGGTGCTTTAGGCCATACCGTTTTGTCTACACACTTAACATCTGCACTTCACTAAATTCCCTTTCTAAAAATAGTTTCGATTGAGAGAGGGGCGTTTTTTTTTTAGGCTTCATTTGACAGATTTGATAGTAATAACCTCTAGATTCTCCACGATATAAATGTTTTTTTTTTTTACTCTATCGTAGATGTTTCCCAGTAGTGGAAAACACCGAGATGTCATGAATAGAATTTATTCTAACCATATTCATTATTCGATGGAATAGTTTACCTGACTTCAAATCTTGACGCTACGGTTGTTCAATTATTTGTGGCTTGTCAAACACATTTTTTGAATCAGAGCTGGTCGCAAAATTCAACAAGATGCATTTTACCCCTTCTTTCTCTTTCACTTCTTCTCTTCTTCTCTCTCGGTCTCTCATTGTATCTTCCATTCTTCTTTCTCCTCTTTCAGTGAGGATTTATAGACTGACAGGCTGACTAGAGGGGCATTATCTCATTAAAAAAAACAATAACCAAAATTCATCGCGAAGAATACATGCACTATACAATGTTACTCTTCTTTATTTCGTCTCTCATACCTCTCTCTCTCCCTTCCTTCTCCTCCTTTCTCTCTCCCTCTCTCCCCCTCTCTCTCTCCGTCTCTCTCTCTCTTTCTCTCTTGAAATTATAAGACACCAAATTCAATCCTCCTTTCTCTCTCCCTCTCTCCCACTCTCTCTCTCCGTCTCTCTCTCTTTCTCTCTTGAAATTATAAGACACCAAATTCAATCCTCCTTTCTCTCTCCCTCTCTCTCTCCCTCTTTCCCTCTCTCTCTCCCTCTCTCTCTCCCTCCCTCTCTCTCTCCTCTCTCTCCCTCTCTCTCCCCCCTCTCTTTCTCTCTTGAAATTATAAGACACCAAATTCAATCAGTTAACAAAATTGAACGTGAAAGAATGAATGCTTTCTACCGTTTAACTCGTGTTCGTCTCCCCCCCCCCATCTCTCTGTCTCTTTCTCTGTCTTTCTCTCTTTCCATTCTTACCCCCCCTCCATCCGTTTCTAACCAAGCTCACATTAAAATAAAGGACAATGATGTCAACAATAGGGAATGAGTCGGTTTTCAAAGGTAGGGGGGCGGATGGATTGAGAAAGGGACAATGATGATTTTACAAATTGGATAGTTGAGGGCGATTAAAAGAGATAAAATTCAATGAAATAAATCGGCGTAATATTTTCACTTCTCCTTTGTTCCTGTCAGGCTTTTCTTCCGCTTTTCTCTTACCATCGTTTTAGTCATGTAATTTTTTTTTTCAAGGTGCTGAGGTGGTCTGTTACGATTGAAAGCAATCAGATCATTTTTCATTTCTCTCATTATTTGACCAGTTTTTTTTCCTCATTCATTCGTCACCAGTTTCATTCATTCATTCATTCATTCATTCATCAATTCCATCCTTTCTTTCATCTTTCTCCGAATGCCTTGTGTTTTTGGTTTTTCTTTTTGTTTTCTTTTTTTTTTTTTTTACCTCTACAATTTTCCAGTTTCTTTCGTTCTTTTCTATTTCCCAATCTGTTCTCTTACCACCCCGGCCTGCATCCTTTTCCTGGAGGTAGGGGGTGGCCTAACTGTTAACGACATGGAAAATGGAATAAACGAACCGAGTTCTAACTCCTGCTGGGACTTTGTTCACTTCTCGCAAGGGTCACCTACGTAGATGTGATTTTTCAATTTTTCGATCCTGGAAGTAACTTTACTTTCAAATTCAAAAAATAAAAAATAAAAAATCTCAATTGGGATCAGTGGAAATAATCTAACTATTGTCAGCACTGGATTAACAAATGGATTAACCCTACCCTTGGGAAAAGCTTTTGGTAGATACCATAACACTTAGGATCCTGTAAGGTAGTCTATCTCTGGCGTTGGTCTAACTCTTCGGTCTGGAGAAACCACAATTACTAACAACAATTGTTAGGTCTCCATGCATCGTTCGAGAAATGAAAACAATATTATTGACTCGAATGTCGCGGGCGACACGAAAAAAACTGAACCTAACCTTTAAAAAAAAAACAGTCATTCAAAACAGTCAGCATAGGTTGCTTCAGTTTTTAAGTTGGTTCAGCTGGCTCACTGGCTGGCTATGTATCATGTATACTGGCCGCGTCAATAGAACTTGAGGACTGAACATTTCAATACTGAAAAATGGGTTTTCTGTTTTTTGTTTCACTTAAAATTTTTCCTTTCCCCCCTTGAATGGGTTTTCTGTGTGAGGTTCAATCTACAAAGTTTAGCATATATTAAATCGATCCTTAGTTTGTGTCCAGAAGTATTCACTCCTTTGAG
>OY735234.1:4105578-4125578 GCA_963457665.1 Thysanoteuthis rhombus | reverse complement strand
TGAGGTATTACAAGAAACCAGGTGTTTCACATAGTCGGTCAGTGAGTTGTGGTAGGAGTGATAGTGTGTCGATAGAGTGTTGGTGAATCATGTATGTAGTAAGCTTAGTGGTGGTATTTGCGTCAAAGCACCTGGAAGATCTCCTGCCATGCTTTCGGGGATAATCTATGTAGCTGGAGTCATCATATGATTGATTTAGAATTTGATGAATGGAAGCATACAGGTCAAAAAAGGACATTTTTCCAGTTTGGTGTGATTGATACGAGGCAAGGAAGGTATAATTAAAAGGGTAGGAGTAAGTCATTGTATGGGTCACCTGCAATGATTGGCAGTGACAGAGGAGCTTTAGCTACCTTTGCCAATCACTGTTTTCAACAATGAATATCATAAAATCAAAGTAAAAATCTTGTCTTATCGATGGGCAGCTTGATAATAGTTTACGAACTGCAATATCATCATTTCTATTGATATTCGGACCATCCTCATGTTGGTTGTTTTTCATACAACGTTTCAGCCGTTGCACATTACGGCCTTCGTCAGGTATCATCTGGTAGATTTTTTTTTTTTTTTTTTTGCAATATCATCCTACTCTCCCAACTATGAGAGATTGGTCAATGAAATGCAGTTCCCAAAATCACATTGAATATGAGATTTTCTGGTGAGTTCAGAGCATAGAAATAGAATTTCGAACTTATATACGAAGAATGCTTTATTTGTACGGTATGATTATTATATACAAGATTTTTTTTCGTTGTGTATATGATCAAGTCCAAATACAAAGTTGCTTTGAAATAACTAAAGACATTTGCATAAAGTAGTTATAATCATTTACACTTATTCGGGATTAATTTCCACCAGGACTCTAACGAACAGGGAGCCCTGATAGCCATCCCAAAACATCTTGCCAAAAAATATTTTTTATCATCTAAAACTTCTACAGTCTAAGGGATTTGGTTCTTGATATGCTAGGAACATCGGAATTTCTCGGGGTCCTCGCCCCTGGACTCTATTGGGGAGCTTACAGCACCCCCAAATCCCAGCTGTATATGATATGGTCACTTCTTGGCCTCATCAAACAGTTATCATTTGTTACGGCCCTCTTATCCATGTAGAGATCCTTCACTTTTTGTTTAAAGTTTTTTGGTTTAGGTTTTGTCTCATTTGAATTAGTTTGGTTCTAGATATTACCAGCGTTATATCGACCATTGTGTTCATTATTAAAAAAAACACTATAAACTTACCTTGATTGTTTATGTAATAATAAGGAAATTAATAAAAACTAACTGAAATTTTCTCTGTGCATTGTCTTAAATGGAAAGGTATATTATTATGTCTGTTTTCATCATTAAGTCTAAATATGAATTTGATTTGAAAAGTGAATGGTGCCTGCCGCACAGCTGGTGGTTGCAAAAGTGCTATTTGACATAAAAAGATTGGGAACCCCTGCTATAGTGTAACTCAAGGGATTACTGTCTGCTTGGCTAAGCGGCTTGAACTCAACACCCGTTCACTGTTTACTCACGTAATAAATATACTTTTGTTTGTTCCCGTTGTTGTCCTGAGTTTCTGAAGATTAAAAAGTAGAAGATGATGTCCCAATGGTAGTAGTTGTTAGTGTTACACAACACTCTCGCATATCTAGGAATAAAATGTCAAATCTGGGTATTTTTGGCTTAAATAGTAATTTTCCATTCGGAAAATTGTCCCTGGTCGTTTAGTTTTGTTTTGAAAACTCGTAATAGACAAAAAAACAAAAAAAAAATGAAACTAACCTATTGTATCAACCGTTGACCAAGACTTAACCGTCGTGAAACATTTGTTTCGATGTTGGCATTTATTTTCACTTAGAATCGCAGAATGTTTCAACATTAGATAAATAAAAGTATATATATATATATATATATATATATATATATATATATATATATATATATATATATATATATATATATATATATATATATATATATCGTGATCGTTGTTAATAAAGATGATTACATTCTTAATATTAATATTTCTCACTTCTGAACGGGGTTTTATTTCCTTTACAAATAGATATTACTTTCCAAACATCTTATTTGCTGGCGTGACGATTATCAGAAAAAAAAAACTGCGTTCAAAATTTGGCGGAGAGTACTTATGTTCAATTTACACTTCAGGAAATCAGGAATGCAGCTCTCCATGCAAGAAGACTTGTAGGTGACAATGAGTGAGATGAAAAATAGATACAAGATGTCGTAAAATGAGAAATGTAAAGGCTAAGAACATTAAAGACGGGAATGAGAAAACAAAACAAAAACAAATATGTATGAGAGAAAAAGCTCAAAAAGAAAGACATATTAAGAGAGAACCTGAGCTAAAAAGTGGAGGAAGAAGAAAAGAGGAACAAGAAAAAGAACAAGATGAAAAAAAGAAGAAAAAGAAGGAAAGCAGAAGATGAAGAAGGAGAACAAGATGAAAAAAACGCAAAAAGAAGAAGAAGAAGAAGAACAACAACAACAACAACGACAACAACAACAATAACAATATGGAAAAGAAAAAGAAGAAGAAGAAGAAGAAGAAGAAGAAGAAGAAGAAGAAGAAGAAGAAGAAGAAGAAGAAGAAGAAGAAGATGGAAAAGAAGAAGACGGAAAAAAAAAGAAGTAGAGACACAAGGATTAAAGAAAGAACCAAAAAAAAGTATTCAGAGGAAGAATATCGCCTTTCCGTCATGGCTATTTTTACGTAGTCTGTCATTTATTACTTAATACAATAGAGTCCACTTTGTCTCTTTCCTTTCTGTTCTTTCAGATGTAATTTCTTAAGAAAGGAAACGAGAAATAAAAGAAATCTCCCCTCCCCAACATTAATCTATTATTATAATAATCATTTTTCCTGGACACACTCCTTATGTCATCAACCCATGAGCCCAAAAGCCAGTGACAACGACACCGTCATTCTCTCCCTTTTTTCTTTTCATTTGACTCGACAAACAAAATGGCTTCTTAAAATATCTGCAAAAGTAATCGTTTTGTAAATGGCTTTTATTCTGAATGCCAACTTTGCATCACCAATCATCAAACACCGCGACCATCAACATCGCTACATAGCTAGGACAATACAATAGAGAGACTTTCCTTCATCTTCCTCTCCTTATTATCATTATTATCATTAATATTATCATTATTACTACTACTACTACTATTACTATAGTCGTTATCTTCTCTTTTTTACTTGCCAGATTCTTTAGACTAATTCAACCTTTTAAACGACCAAGACGAAATATATAATGGGACTTGAGAGGCTTGAGTTCGAACGCGCATATCATAAAATCTTAAATTGCATCTTCTTAGATTTCATTAACCAATCACCATCACTCTTCCACCGAACTTCATTTCCTTCTTCACTCTTAATTGAACCGAGGTGTTGTATGACTATTCATCGACTTCGATTGCGGTCAGGTTACCTGTCAACGATAAAGGCCCAGGTAGAATCTCTGGCTTTTATTGAAAGAATAAACATGGCTGTCGACCGCGCAGGAAGACACTCGGAAAGTAAAAGGCGGGAAATGTTCTTGTCGCCAGGAAAAATGGAGTCGAATTCATGGATTTCTCTCTCACGATCGACGGCTGAGAATTTTTGAAAGAAGAATGAAAGCAAGTTTTTTTTTGGCGGGGTGAAGAAATAAAAAAGGACAAAGATGAGATTTTGACTGAAAGAATTGGATTAAAAACAGACGACTGACATGTATTCAAAAGCGTAGCAAGCAAGCCAGTGTCATGTATCAGTTGACTATTTTGGCAAAGTGACACCTACAGTGTCACATTAGTCTTTGCTCTTTTTACAAAGAAAAGTTGCAATTTGCATGTGTTTATGTGTGAATTTGTATAAAGCTCTGTCTGTATCTCTGTATCTCTTTCTCTCTCTCTCTCTCTCTCTCTCTCTCTCTCTCCATATATATATATATATGTATATAGATAGATAGATAGATAGAATGATAGATAGATAGATAGATAGATAGAGAGAGAGAGAGAGAGAGAGAGAGAGATGTCGAGATTTTACGTAGCTCAACATCTGTATGGGTCTTTCAATGTAAAACAACATTATGTCATCAATGCAATAATTATTTCCTGTGAATGTTTTACTTGTGTTAATATCATTTTCTCAAATTCGCGTTTTCATCATAAATTTTATTATAAAATACTCTTTCAATTTGGATAATATTTCAGAATAGCATAACTATTACATAACAACATCATGAATTTAATAATGATAAATAGTAAAGAAAGCAAAGAGAAAGAAATTCGTGTTCAAGACTTAATTGGAATAGAAATAATAATTTGAAAGTGACTATTTAAAAGGATACCCGGCGTTACCCGAGTCAAATTGCAATCAATACTTGAACAGAGCTTTTATCATGGATAGGAACAATTCAGGCGGGTCGAAGATGGTAAAATTGACTTGTCCTTGAATTCATACATAGGAGCTTCCCTGAAATCCTCAAAAGAAGATGAAATCGAACGAGAAATCACTCTGGGATGGCAAGCTTTCCGTAGAGCAAACTCGACTTACAAGATCAAGAAAATCCCATTAATCCTAAAAAGAAGGGTATACAACCAATGCATCCTCCCAATAGTCACCAATGGAGCTGAAAAATGGAAACTAACCAAGAGACTGACCCGTACACTGAGAAGCATGCAACGTAAACATGGGAGAATCATGCTCAACATCACATGGACAGACATACATAGTATATTAGAGAAAAGATTGTAGTATGTGATAAGAATCCATTAGAAAACTCAAATGGCAATGGGTTGGGCATGTTGGTAGAATGTCTGACAACCACTTGACATTACGACTCACAACATCAATCCCCAGAGATCATATGTGAAATCGTAGCCGATGGAGAGTGAGATGGTACGACGAGCAAGACATTCTCAGAAAGTACTGATTCCAAAATGCCCATGAAAAAAAGTTCTGGCAATTCTCAAGGAAAACCTATTTCCAACGACAGACACTAGAAGGTTGATGATGATGATGATGATGATGATGATGATGATGATTACATATGAGCAAAGGCCCTTTCCAGCAGAGAATCTTGTTCATACATAGATAAATACATGTACATAGATAGATGGGTTGTCAATTGTTCACAACTGATCCATTGAGTTTACCAAGAAACAAGCTTATATTTAAACGAAAGTAAATACGTAACTCTCCATACATGCATGCACATTTACCAGAGTAACTATCAACAGGAAAAAGTATGAACCTCCACACACACACACACACACATATATATATATATATTCATATATATATATATATATATATATATAGTATATGTAGTACATATTGCCTGATGAGGCCCGAAGAGGGCAAAAACATGAGCTATTTCGTGTAGATAATCCACATTCAACTATATATATATATATATGTGTGTATATATATATGTGTGTATATATATATATAACTATATATATATAACTATATATATAACTATACATATAACTATATATATATATATATATATATATATATATATATATGCAAACTCTCACATAGATATACCTGACCTGATGAAAGAGCTTTGACGAGCAACTAGACTTTTAAGCACGAATTTTCTCACTTCTACAAAGCATTGCAGTCATATGTATAAATACATTGGCTGGTTGGTTATTCTAAAGAACTCCTGCAGACCCCATTGGTCTATTCTCCTTTCATTTTTCATTTTCCGATTCCCTCCTTTCCGCAGCCCCCGGGTTTACACGTTTAATGACAAGTGATGGTAGAATCCTTTTCTTTGAAACCAGATTACAAGATGGGTCAGCTGAAAAAAATCCTTTAGCTGTAACTTATTTCATTCATACATCCATATATATATAAATGGATTTATGCTTTATTTTGTCTCTGATTCTTTTGGCTTGAATGTATGAATGATATATATATATATATATATATATATATATATATATATATATATATATATATATCGATGCAGAACAGAGAGAGGACACGTCGAGATGTATTGTTGATAAATTGAATGATGTACAAAAGCATCACTTCATTTTTACGCAGAAATAGAAAAAATAATCAGGAAGTTCTCGCCATTCTGTGCAGCGTTCCCGGTCTTTTGTATAGGATTGCCACCATTTTTGTTCTGGGCGTTGTGCAAGGGGCGATAAAGTCAACCAGGAACAGCAATGTCACGTTGGATTTTTTTTGAATTCTTTCGAATGAAATGAAATATCATCTATGACTCTGTGTCTATCTGTGTATCCGTCTCAGTGATAGAAAGGGGTTCTAGGAATTACGTTAGGGTCCGTGAATCTGATGTTGGAAAGGAAAGGGGGTAGACGCTAACCCCCCAACACTGTACAAAGAGTCTCACCCACTAATTTCCGTTACTGATCTATATATCCATCTCAGATTGTCAATAATTCTCTCTCCCTCTCTGTCTGTCTATCTATCTATCTATCTATCTATCTATATATATATATATATATATATATATATATATATATGTGTGTGTGTGTGTGTGTGTGTGTGTGTGTGTGCGTGTGTATGTGTGCATGTGTGTGTGTGTGTGCGTGATGGAGTATGCTTATGAGGATGGATCAACGAGACTGTAGCTTGACACAATTATTAACTAAATTCTGATCTGATATTTCCATATATGGAATGGACTTTGATCTGAAATGTTCCATTTATGGATTAAGTGCATTGACAGGGAATGAAATTGAGTTAAAAAGTAAATATGTTGAGCTAAACGAATACTTATTTAATCATTACGTTGCTGACTATAGATATATATACATATATGTGTGTGTGTATAAATATATATATATATATATATACACATATATATAAAGAGAGAGAGAGAGAGAGAGAAAGAAAAAGAGGTAAAGAAAGAACGAGAATTTGACAGAGACAGATATGATTGCGTGCGTTTGTGATTTGATGTGCAGTCTATGTTATTTATTAAGTTAAAAGTTATAGACTTGATAGTCACTCAGTGCCGATAGATCAGTATATATATATATATATATATATATATATACTGATATAGCGTCTACCCCCTTTCACTCAATGCTGATCTCTCAGCACTGAGTGAATATCGTATCTATAGCCACACTGGAGAGTTGTAATACGACGGAACAACCGTCTGTGGATGATATTATTATTAACATTCCCCAATTGTAGGGTTGTGCACTCTCAGGTAAGGCACCCGTCTGCAAAAAACAAACGCTTTTTTTTAACCCTCGAATAGAACATTCTAGTTAGATCACGAATTATGAGTAAAATAGATATTACTAATTACGGTCCTATCGACCACCCAGAAGTAGAACACCATACTCCAGGTCTGGTACGAAGGTTTCAATTTTGCCTGGCGGCACTGGGTGGATATCAAGTCCATAGCCACACCGAAGAGTGGTAATACGATGAAACAGCTGTCCGTGAATGGCATTATATATATATATATATATATATATATATATATATATATATATAAATATATCGATTAAATAGATATATTTTGTCTCTGATGATGGTATATATTCGTTCCATTTCATTCAGCTCATCGGATAGACAATGTAACAGGGCCTTCATCTTTCGAGTACATGAACAACTTGAAGACCCAGTCACATCGTCTATCTGATGAACTGAATATGGCGGAAAATGATATACCATTGTCATAAACAAAATCTATGTATTTATTCGATATATATCTATGTATAAATATGATTATACTTGCCGACCCACGCACACGCACTCACACACTTTTTCTAATGTACAAATAGAGAGGGAGAGAGAGAGAGAGAGAGATTTCACTCAGCAAAAATGTATCTTTCAAAATTGTCTTTTGTTCCAATACATTCAACCTAGAGCTTTACTATAGATCACATAGATCGAACATTGTACAACGAAAATTCCCGATCAAAAATCATCTAATGATTGTGTCAAGTCATGGCATTGTGATACATTCTTGTTTGAATTTACTTTTGAAGGAATCAGAAAGGGTAGGAAGAAAGAAAGAGAGAAAGAAAGAAAGGGAGAAAGAAAGAGAGAAAGACGGGAAAGAAAAAACGAAGAAAGAAAGATGGAATGAAGGGGGTAAAGAGGTCAGAAAAAAAAAAAGACATGTAGAAAGTAGCTTGGAATTAATTGGAAAATGACCTTGAGAACTCTTGTCTCTCCTTCATCGGTGTGAATTCCAAAAGAGACCTTTCCTTATTTCTGTTTGGCTAAAGGCCGGCTGTTTTTTTGTTTTGTTTTTGTTGTTGTTCTTTTGTTTTTTTTTCTTTCCGTGGCCCCCATCGGTGAGGAAAAGAGTTGGATGATTGACAAGGCGGGAAACAAAGTGCAATCACCGGAAGTCGGACATTTTCACCACATGCCTACTGGATGCAACTTTGGGAAGCAATTGTTGAAAGTGGAACGAATAATCCCAGAATAATGACCTCTAACAGCGGTTGCCATCCGGGATTCAAGATATACACTATCATCTGCTTATCGGCAGTAAATAACCCTAAACCTTGGTTTTTCTCCCTCTTTCTCGTATTGATTTGTGTTTTCTTTCAATCTCACAGTTACGTCTCTTCTTTCTCTCTTTTTTCTATCCCTATTACAATTTCCATAACTACTACTACAACTACTACTACTACTACTACTACTACTACTACTACTAATAATAATAATAATAATAATAATAATAATAATAATAATAATACAGCTACTACTCTCCGTTTTCCTCTTTGATTATTTCTGTTCAAAGTATTATCTGTAGTTCTTGTGCAAACACATTTTGGTCTTGAGCTTTGTTAATTTCATGCTGATTGTATATTCGTTTTGTTTTTTTGTTTTTTTATCACCCGATTATAACAGTTTTTTCTCATATTGCACGAACTTTTACAGATTGCAACCTTTCCGGAAACGTCACACCACGATTCCGGAACTTCTAAAACCTGCATTGCTCAATCTAGTGGAAGAGTGTCAAGCGCACGAGACACACGTTCACTCTCGCACGTGTACTTCAAAAACTAACCACCGTCCATTGGTGCAGGGTTTTTTTTTTATATATACAGAAGATCAAGGTCACTCCTACCTAACATATCAGTGAGAACACACTGAAATGTTTCATTGGGGCAGTTTCTAAATTCAGTCCCTTTAAGGACAGACCTTGTTTACATGTGTGTGTATATATATATATATATATATATATATATATATATATATATATATATATATATATATATATATAACTGAAGAAACCTATGTAGACAGTTTTAGTATCAGTTTTGGTCGAAAGTTTCTTGTAAAAGTAGAAAGAAAGAAAACGAGTAGTTTGCCAAAACCAACAAAGAGTATATATATATATATATATATATATATATATATATATATATATATATATATATATATATATATATATATATAAGAGAGAGAGAGAGAAGGGGGGAGAAACGTAGAGAACGAGATAAATAAACTGATATAATGTAGATATAAATATATGTGTATCAATACATACTTACGTACATCAATACGGAAGGGTGAGGTAGTGAGGGGTATCATAATGGAATCGGTGATCTGAGTTCAAATTTCGGCTGAGCCTGCATGCTCATCTTCACTAAGCCCGAATCTCTCTGGCGAAAGCATGAATTCACATTCCTGTGTTTTGCCCAATCCCTACTTATCTTAACTGCAAATACTAAGTCCTTGATCTGACAAAATATCTGATTGAGAAAGTGAGTGGACGAGTTAAGACTTGAGAACATGATTTTCCAATAAATAACCGAGTAGCAGTGATTGTAAAATCTGTTACAACTCTTGTCAGCTTTGACACGGAACAGTAGAACATATCAATAGATACAGATGTATGCGCGTGCGTTTGTAAAGGTTTTTATAGAGCATATTTTTGTAAGAATCCCTGCTTTTAGAACGTATAGTATTTGTGCATGTGTATTTTCTCTAGAAAAAAAAACTGTATCATGGAAATTATCTCCTGCTCATTCGAGCATCCGTATTTTCCCTTCAGAAAATGAAAAATGCAAAGGTCAGAATATATTCATGAAGGTGCAAGTGCGTGTTGACATTTTTTTTTTCACTTTCTCTATGGCAACAATACCGAAACCGAACTGACGCACACTTTTTTCACGCATGACATGTTAGATAAAAACATACAGACGGATATATATATATATATATATATATATATATATATATATATATATATATATATATATATATATATATATATATATATATATATATATATATATATATTACATTATATCATATTGAAATTTCGGATACATATATTTGAAATGATCTCCCGTCATTACATGGTTAATATATCACTGGACATGGAAATAGAATGAACAATTAAAGAACGTTGCCTACTGAAATATCAACTGTGTTATATCAGGAGATCATTTCAAATGAGACTTGCAATATAATATATAATATAACACATTTTATAAACCTTCTGTCGGATCGTATATAAGCATTTTGATGTATACAAATATATATATGTATGTGTGTGTGTCACGTGTATGTGTGTGTGGTGTATGGTGCTTTGTGAGTTTGGTCTCAGCTACGGATGCACAAAAGCGTACAGAGCAATGAACAGCTGAAGCCTTTTCGGCCCAATGTACGGAAGGGGGTCTAAACTGTAAAGATTAATGAATCAAAAAAACAGAATTTGTATTAGACACTATCAACAGTGGATAATAAAGTCTAATCCAATTTTTGTTTTTATTTCGTTGATTTTTCTTATTTGTTATTCGTTTGTAACGTCAAATGGGCGAGGGTGTGTGATTTCAAAAAATTCAATAGGGACAATCTTCCCCACATTGTACCTAGAAAGTTTTCACACTCCGTTGTTTTTCACCGGACTGAAATATTTTTGTGTATTTATGCATCTGTGGCAGAGAACACACCCAAGATATAAGATATATATATATATATATATATATATATATATATATATATATATCACACAGCACACACCACTGAAGATGGGAAGAATCCCGAAACATGTCTGGACAACTTACATCTAAGGATTAATAAACCTTACCTCTAAACACTTTACTCCCGAGTCTGTCTCACTCTTTACAGTACACATTATATATATATATATATATATATATATATATATATATATTATTATTATTATTATTATTATTATTATTATTATTATTATTATTACTATTATTGAGAAATGGATATTTGATTCGACAGAAAAATTATACTTTGCGTTATATCATTTTGAAACTCTACTTGGGATTATATCCTGTTATTACATGGTGAAAGTATCATCTGGCAAAGACAACGTTAATAAAATAAACAATTAAAGAGAATTTCCTGCAGCAGCCCGATTTTCTTTAATTGTTTCTCCTATGCACGTTGTCTAAGCCAAATGATACTTTCACCGTGTAATAACGGGAGATCATTTCGACCAGAGTTTCAAAACAATATAACATAATTTATATGTATATTTACACACACACACACACACACACACACACACACACATATATATATATATATATATATATGAGTGTGTTTGTATGCATCATGAAATAATGAATTATTTTCCTTCGCCTCCTTGCCTGACACAATTATTTGCTGAAAATCGATTTGAAATTTCGTCTGTAAAAATTAATCTATAAAGGATCATCTTTCATGTGTACAAGCTTGGTTTGTCACTCAATAGAGACCGTCACGCAACCGACGTCTTTGGGCAGCATACCGTCTTTGGTGTTTGATTAGAACGAAATAGGAAAAGCAGTGATCCATGAATAAGTTCTCTCACCTTTTGTTGGCCGGTGATCACTGAAAAAATCTTAATCTAAAAAAGAATTTAGTGTGTATGCAGTTCGGCACAAACTAAGAGACCAATCTAGCTTAAGCTTAAACAGTAAGTTGAACCCCTTGCTACAAACATTTTTTTTTCTGACGGAGGAGGGGGGATCTTTCATAAAATAAAATAAACTTTTTTTTTTCTAAACATGAGTAGTAAATTTTTCATTTCTTGCCTTCCGGTTCCCTTGGTGTGGCCTGTACGCGTAGTTCATATATACACACAGAACCTGCTAGCCAGACAGGTAGTCCAACTTAAAAGCTGAAGAAACCTGTGTTTTGGTTGCAAATGTTGTTGTGGACAGTTTAGGTTGGCGGTCTCTAATGCTATTGCCCATATATTTGAGTGTGTAGGTGAATTAACTTGATGATAAAAATACGTTTTCTTACACAACAAATATTTACTTTTCAACATAATCTTTTCTTTCTCAATGCACTCACTACAGTAGTTACGTTGATAGCATAGATCCAAAACTACACAAAAACAGTTTCAGACCAAACTTCCTTTCATAACTACGTGTCAGGGTATTGACTTATTGATACGCCCTTGTATTTAAAGCAGTTATTGGACAAACACTCTCACAGACACAAAGACTTATACATTTGAATATACAGGTAAACTGATCAATTCACCGATGGATTTCTATGATATCCATCAATGAAATAATCTGAAAGATCAAACTCCGTTCTTACTGCTACTACTGCAACTTTTGTATTGTATATATAAATTAAAGATCTCAAAAGTTGTTTTCCTGGTATGAATATATATATATATTTATCAAAATGAAATATACTCAGCTGTATTTATCACAAAGATTTTCTTAAATATCAGTTTTCTTAAATTGTCAGTTTGGCTCAGTTGACAAGAGAACTATCTACTAACCAATTGGTCTTGATTTCAAATCACGGTAGTGAAATATCAATTTTATTGACGCATTCATTTTTTTTTTAAATGAAATAAGCCTTCCCGTATTTGTTACATGAACTTTCGATATGTTAGATTTATCAGTTTGGCTTCGTCGATACGAGAGCCGTCTGTGGATCGCTTGGTCATAATTTGAAATTACAGTCAGGAAATGTCAATTTTGTATAAGTTTGGTTCAACCTGACGGACAAAGAGAAAAGAGTGTAATACCCTACATAAGACGAGGATTATTGACGTTGCTGTTGCTGCTACAGAGGAAATGTAAAGTCAACTCCAGTGTTCGACTTGGCTGGAGGCTATGCACACATTATTGTAGCCATTGCATTAAATTTGATAAAATCATATAAGTCTTTCGATGTATTGAAAATAAGTAATAAAATTCCTTTGTCTCTTTTTTCATATCAAGCCTTTAAAATTTCACAGTGTGGACTGGTACAGATAGGCTCACACATATACGCTCTAGATATGCTATACGTTATATATATATATATATATATATATATATATATATATATATATATATATATATATATATATATATATATATATATAATGCTCCTCTATTCAGGGTTGAGCACTCTTCAAATGAGGTAACTCATCCATTGTAAGCTTATGCAATGCTCTTTCATAGGAATAGAGCACTTTGGTGGATAAGGAGTTTCAGCGTAAATGAATATATCGCGTAAATTCAGCCTTACTGACCACCCAGTTCCGTAGTCCGGGATATCAGCCTCCGGGTCCGATGTGAGGGTTTCAATTCTGCCTCACAGTGCTGGAAGGGTTAAAGTCTATAGCCACATTGAAGAGATGTAATACATCGAAACAACTGTCTGTAGATGACACAATATATGTATATACATGTATATATATATATATGTGTGTGTGTGTGTGTGTTTCTCATTGAGGGTAAACCAGTCATGAACAAGTGGTAACGTAAATAACTCAAAGTGACGGCATATTAAGAGTCCGTGTGTGTGTGTCTTTAAATATTGCGTGACTTCATATCATTTTCTCCGTCCAAACTCATGAGATGATTGTGACATTTTTCAAAGGGAGAGAAAACTCTATTTGCCTTGCACCCTTTCATGTGACACGGGCTTTTTTACATATAAATATGGATAGAAAGCGGAAACAATTGATGTTTTAAACCACCACAAAACTCTGTTACTACTGTTGCTGCCTATAATTAATGATAATAATTAAGCACCCATAACGTCGGCTCCACTTCGTTGAGATAGAATCGAATAATCAGTAAGCAATCAGATTTCATTTACTCCATATTTGACTGAACAACCAAACACATTATAATATAGTAACAGTTCCATTTATATCAATGAGGTGGAGACAACTGATTTGCATAAATTTAATTTCAATCACCTATAAATTTTAATATTTAAGTGCACAGACAGCCGGTTTAGCCTGTTTTAGAGTCTTTGCATTCAAAATGGTGGGGGTCAGTTTTCTAAGCAAGAACAACTGGAGTCGTTGCTTTCGTGAGGATGCTTTAAATAATTCAATGTATGCAAAAGTTGTGCATTAATCCAAGAGTCTCCAGTGTCAAATTTCAGCTCCAACCGACAATGTACAAGGCAACTTCGTTGGAAAAAAACTACGAATGGCCCCAACCCCTCGCCAAATGAGTTATGTGAGTGAACCTCTGTTCCGCTCCGATAGATAATAATAATAATAATAATAATAATAATAATAATAATAATAATAATAATTATTATTATTATTATTATTACTATTACTATTATTATTATTATTGAATCTCACACCACTTGCCTGGTGGTAACCGCTGGAGTTTGAGTGACAGCAAGTCTCCTCAAGTCTCCAGCCCTCCTCTCCTAGTACTCATAGGTCGCAGTAATTCTACGATTTACAGTTTCACACCGGTTGCCCAGTGGTTATCGCTGAAGGCTGAGTGACAATAAGTCTCCTCAGGTCCTCAGCTAACGTCTCCTCCCTCTTTCGCATATCATGACAGAGCTACTATTCGTTGCAGTACTTATATCTCTAGCACCTTCCTCAGTATCCGTGCAGTTCAAAGTAGTGCTGTGGTCTGTACGGTCTCTATCCTCCCCCTAATCCCGATCTCCTCCAGTCTCTCCCTCAGCGTTTTGGGGACAGTTCCTAGTGCTCCCACTATGACCGGTACTACCCTGGTTTTCATGTTCCACATTTTCTTTAACTCCCTTGCTAGGTCCTGGTATTTTTCCCTTTTTTCATTATTATTATTATTATTATTATTATTATTATTATTATTATTATTATTATTATTATTATTATTATTATTGCTAGAAGTATGAAGACTGCAACACTGATTGTTAACAGTGACCTAACAGAGGAAGGGAAATGGAAGCGGAAACGTAAACCACAGCACTGACATGATAGGCGAAAGAGAAAAGAGATGTTGGCTGAAGACCTGAGGAGACTTATTGTCACTCAGCCTTCCGTAATGACCATCGGGCAAACGGTGTGAAACTGTAAACCGCGATATTACTGTGGCCTATGGGAACTAGGAGAGGAGGGCTGGAGACTTGAGGAGACTTGCTGTCACTCAAACTCCAGCGGTAACCACCAGGCAACTGGTATGAGATATTATCCAGAACGTTTGAAGCAGCACCCTAGAGAATAAGAAGAATGAAACTAGAGATTAACTGAGAAGACAAGGGAAGGAAAATGGGAACAAAAAGAAACTACACAGGGAATTCAGAAGACGGATACGAAATATCGCAGGCAAGAAAGCATGGGTAGGCTACGCAAAGGAAATCTCAAGAGAGAAACGAAATCGTTCATCATGGCAGCCTAAAACAAATGCATCAGGACAAGCTGTGTCAAGGCGATGAAAACCCAACTAACAGCGAATTCCGCTTATTCAGAGAAAGGGATAAGTCGATAAAACTCATAACCAGGGAATGTAGTAAACTAGCCTAGCAGGAGTACAAAAACAGGGTATGGTAGCAACAGTTACACACTGGGAACTATGCAAATGATTGGGATTCGACCATGCTGACAAATGGTACCAGTACGAATCGGAGAGAGTTTCAGGAAACAGAAACTATTAATTATTCTGGGAATTTGACATCCCAACCAACCGTTCTGTTAATTCGAGAAGACTGAACCTGGTGGGGAATCAGCCAAATAGTAGACGTGGATATGCCTGAAAAACACAGAGTGAATATGAAAGAGAGTGAAAAGCTTGAAAAATACCAAGACTTCGCAAAGGAACCGGAAAGGTGTTGAACATGGAAGGCGTGGAAAGTCGTAGTAGTACCAATAATAGCAGGTGCACTCGGGATCGCGCTAAAGACACTGAAAATGCGATTGGAAGAGCTGGAGATTAGAGGAAAGATTGAGACTATGCAGACCACTGTACTACTGGGGTCTGCATGTATACTGAGGAGAGTACTGGAAATATGAGATCAACGATATCGTAGCCAGTCATGGCCTAACGGCTATGATGAAAAAAACAATGGTTGAAACGGCACAAACCACAGCGCTACTGCGATATGTGAGGACTATAAAAGGGGGGCTGGAAACTTACTGTCACTCAGGCTTCTGCTACAACCACCAGGCAAACCACAGCACCGCTACGGACTGTGAGAGGGTTAAGGGGAGCCTTTGAGATCTGAGGAGACTCTCTGTTACTAAGTCTTCATCAACTACCACCTGGGAACTGGAGTGAAAATGAAAATAATGATAATAATAAAGATGATAATAATAGTCAGAAAAATTACAGCTAGATGGCCAGACATTATCATTATTGATAAATAAGACAACCAGAGTATATTGATCGATTTCTCATACCCAACAGATGAGAATATTAAATGGAAGGAATAAGAAGAAAAAATAGAAAAATACCAAAACTTGAACATAAACTTGGAAAATCAAGGAGAAAATCCATTAAGATCGTACCAATCATTATTGGGGCATTTGAAGCAGTAACGACAAATCTCAAAAAGCATCCCCGGAAACTGAACGCCAAGAGCAGTAGCATAAACCAAATGCAAAAGGCAATAATCTTAAAATATTACTTATAATCAAGGGACACCTCGAACACAAACGATCTGGTTGATCTTCAGTTTGAGATGGATGACAAGACAACACAGCATTAAAGCAGTAATAACCTGGAATAATAATAATAATAATAATAATAATAATAATAATAATAATAATAATAATTATAATGATAATAATAATAAATATAATAATAATGAAAATAATGATAATAATAATAATCATAATAATAATGATAATAATTATAATTATGATGATAATAATAATAATAATTATAATAATAATTATGATGATAATAATGATAATAATAATAATGATAAATATGATGATAATAATAATGATAGTAATAATAATTATGATGATAATAATAATAATGATAATAATTATGATAATGATAATAATGATAAAAATAATGTTGATAATAATGATAATTATAATAATAATGATAATAATAATGATAATAATGATAATAATAATAATCATAATATTGATAATAATAATAATAATAATAATAATAATAATAATAATAATAATAATGATAATGATGATGATAAATTAGCACTTATATCAGTGCGATGGACTATTCATTCCGGATTGGAGACGCAATATAATAATAATATGAAAAGAACAAATAGTCTAATGAAAGCAATGAATATGATAGTTCAAGTAATCTTTTTTCTTTTTAAAGAAAACTCGAACTCTGCTTGAGAGATCAAAAGAATGTATGATACAAAGGATACTAATATATCTATACTGCATAAGTAATTGATTTACGGATCAACAGATCCGAGAAAATATATATATATATATATATATATATATATATATATATATATATATATATATGCTCAAGTTTCTTTATGGATGGACTTATTTGAAAATCCCTGTTATATATAGATAGAACTAAAATACATTTTAAAAGATCACAACAATTTGTTTGTCAGAGCGCAAGCAAGATCATCAAAGTATAACTAACAACATGAAGTAAAAAGCATCCACGCTGAAAATGTACACACGTGCTTTTATATATATATATATATATATATATATATATATATATATATATATATATATATATATATATATATATATATATATATTTATATATATATTACATTCATGGGTTATGATTATGGGTATCCTGAGGGAGGGGCCCTGGTTAGAAATCTGACGCCGATGAGAAATATGCAACTCTCTCAGCCACGAGATACGAGTCAATACAGTGTTTTTTTTATGAAACTGTTCTTAGTCCTGAACAAGTACACTGCAGTGAATGTTGGTCTTACACTAAAATAAATGGCCATACAGAAAGTTTACCGTATATTCGTAAATATAAAACGAACCTTTTTACTTGAAAAATTGCCCCTAATAAGCAGTTTGACTTTTATACAAATCAGTCAGATACAGTCAATGTTTTTGCATATTATATTCATGGATATAACGTCGATAGACACAACGGATATGAGAGGGTAATAAAGCCCGGTGTTGGAGCGCAATTCATCTCTATCGTTTTCAATTAATTGCTATGTCCGTAGTATACGGTGTGTACAGTGTGATATCCTTGTAAAATCGTATTTTCATCATCATCCTTATTTATGTGAAACTGATGAGAATTTCACTTTTACAACCTGAAAACAACGGTCGATATATTGAAGAGGAAAGAAATTTATATTTCGGATTGGAGCTGAAACATGGAACCTAACCAAGAGACAGACCCGTAAATTGAGCACCATGCAACGTGCACATGAAAGAATTATGCTGGGCCTCACATGGAGAGACCAGAAGACAACACAGTACATCCGGGAGAAGACAAGAGTCAGGGACATCATAGAATCCATAAAAATCTCAAATGGCAGTAGGCTGGCCATGTTGTTAGAATGGCGGAAAACCGATGGACATCACGACTCACGACATGGATCCCCAGAGATCACATGTGCAACCGAAGCCGGCAGAATATCAGATGGAGAGATGACATAGATAAGTTCAGGAAGTACTGGCTCCGCGATGCCCATGATAGAGAAGTGTGGCAAATCCTGGGGAAGGTCTATGTCCAACGACGGACGTTAAAAGACTGATGATGATGATTTGCTGACCAAGAGCCATAAACAGTGAGTTTGTAAGAAGGGGATGTCACTTAAAATGACTTTATGGCAAAATAACAGACTTGGATTTTTGTGGATCTTTTGAAAGTCTATGTTCAATTCCGAACTCTCGCAATTGACTTACATTTAAGGATATACACTTATCATCAATCTACGATAGATGCCTATACGCAATTCTTATTTAGTGACCAGATAATGGTTACCTTCAAATATGTCTTACATAGAAAATTTCATCGTTGAAAGGGTTATTCTGGATAATGAACGCATAGTTGCTCTTTTTACGATCATAACCTTTCAGCCAAGTCATTCCATAGTCTTGAACACTGGGCGTATCACACGTACAATTTGAATTTTTACATAAAATGCATACCTTCCAATTCAAAACATTTCATAAAATCTTAATTTCAGTAACTGATATGCTCTGAAACAGTCAATTTTGGATACACAATTCCAATTTTGTAAAGGGAGAATGCCCTCAGAAACCATCCCCAAATATACATCTCAACGCTAAGAGGAAAAAAAAAAAAAAAAAAAAAAACGATTCTTAGTCATTGTTAACATTGAAACTTGATAGGTATGCAGATATCTCTGAATGGAAGTTCATAAATATGGTAGTACCGACGTATGTACATGAGGTAATTGTATGATGTGTACTTGAGCAGTAAATGAAGGAATGTTTTTTTAACTTGATTTTTCCTGTTTACATACGAGAGATTTTTTTTATTCTAAAATATCCTTTGTGTGTGGCCGTCAAACAAACCTGTATCAACGAAGGATGAACGTATTTATAAGTATATATATATATATATATATATATATATATATATATATATATATATATATGTGTGTGTGTGTGTGTGTGTGTGTGTGTGTGTGTGTAGTACTTGTTATAAGTATTTGAACAAAGAAACATCTTTTGCTGATTATTGGGTTATCTTAGCGATAATTAAGTATTAAAAATAAGAACATAATACGGAAAGAACCAAGTTTTATTGCGGTCAACATGACAAGGCATGTTTCTTTTAGTTTTTGATGCTAAATTACCGGGAAAAGGTTGCTCTTCCAACCCTAGTGGATGGGGAATTCATGTGTGTGTGTTAATACATTGCTTA
>OY735234.1:4000578-4100578 GCA_963457665.1 Thysanoteuthis rhombus | reverse complement strand
TATATATATATATATATATATATATATATCTTTGAGCACATATATATATATATATGTGTGTTTGTGTTTGTTTGTGTGTATCATCGAGCAATGGATATATGATCCAACAGAATGATTAAAAGTTGTGTCATATTAAATTGAAACTTTTTTAAATGATCTCCCGTTACTAAACTTAGGATGTATCATTTAGCCTAAACAATGTGAATAGAATAGACAATTACTGAAAAAATGGATGCCGCAGGGACTCAAACCTGCGACCAATAGAGTATAGGATGTAATTATCTATATTTATATATGTATATATATATATATATATATATATATGTCTGTGTATGTGTATGTGTATTGCCGATTGGGTTTTTGTTCCATGGGGCATGGTACTGCTCTGTGTAGTCAAGTTCAGGGAACTCAGCATTCAGGATCTCAAGATCATTGTTCTTATCCCCTTGCGAAAATCATTGCAAGGACCTGAAATTTTTTGGAGGAGCTCCTCTCCATCCGTTTGCATGTCTTGTATCCCCACATTAAACCGACTTTGGATCATATCTTCTGATGCTCCCTCGTATATTTTTATGCAAATTTTCCATCGGTTTTTCCTCTTATTGTTTTGCAGTGTTTTCAGCATGTTCCTTTCAGATATGAATTCCTTTCTTGCTCCCATGACCGGCCTATACCTAACATATGGCCTGAGTACTAGTTCAGGGATTGGGACATTAAGTAGATTGGTGGCTCAAGGACAGGAGGTTTTATATCAAATGCAAAGTTTGTTGATTCTAGTTACCATATTTTTGTACAGAGTGAACGACAAAAACGTTGATTAGTTGATGATCTGTAAAATCTAAGTCACTAGATGTTTGAAAGTAAAGTTTAAATAGAAAGAAGAAAGTTATTATTTTTTTGAGAGCGAAGTACCGAAGCAAACTCTGCCACAAGTCGCACAAATCAGTTCTTTCAAATCCTTAAAAATCAGATTTTTCTAGTCTCCAATTTTTACCTTGCTTACCTCCCAACCAACTGTCTAGAACACCAATCTGTGAGCTCGGAGACCTACACACAGATTTACGTATCCATTTATAAAAACATAAATGTATGCAACAAGCTACTCACTGACACACACGCAAACACACCCACGTTATAAAATGAGATAAGATTTTTTTCACTCGTTCACTTACACACCGTTCCACTTTAAAAAGATTACATAATATTTTTTTAAAGTGAAATAGAATGTACAATTTGTGATGAACCATTAAATTTTCTCTCTCTCACTCATGTTAGTCGTTCTCTTGATCCACAGTTTCGCTTCAGCGGTTTCAATTATCTGCCAACTCTAGAAATAAACGATTCATAATTTTTACTTTACAATAGCCCCAAAGTGCAAGATTAGTGATGCTGGGACAATTCGAACTTGTAAATAAGAAGTCGTAAAGTGCTTCCTTCGAGTTAAAATATAAACGTTCTCGACTTAATCACAGAAGAGAACAAGATCGTATGCTTAAGTTACCAAGATCTCAACGATAAAAACCAACCCGCTATCTGTTACAAAACTTTCATTACAGTATATAAGAAACCAGTGTCTTACTGTGAATCGTATCACGGGTGTGTTCTGAGCTACGGATGCACAAAAATATCTTACTGTCTCGAAAAGGCGATGGACAGAAGCCATAATGTATCCTTGAAAGTTTCTTTTGACTGACACTCTTATCAGAGGATGACCCGTCAGAATATGTTCAGATATACTATGAGGAAATAATTTGAACAACTTTTTCTGACGAGTCATCCACTGATGAGTGTCAACCAAAAAAAGCTTTTAAGAATTTATTTTTATTAATAAATTTAAAACTTCCTTGTCTTCTCCTTTGATGTTCTGCAATGTATTTGATAATTACTGGATTGTTAGAAGTTTCTACCACTAGAAGTTTTTTTTTTAATTCTCTTATTTCTTTTTGTTTGTTTGCCGTTTGTAACATCATACGAGCGAAGGTTTGATACTTTACAAGGACCACCTTCCCTACATTGCACCAAAAAGACTTCTACTGTTCATTGCTCTTTTTTTACAACACTAAAACATCTTTGCGTTTTTCTTATACGTAATCAAGAGAGTTTGTCTGTCGGGCGGGCTATCAATGTATTTTCAAGCATACAGGCCGCACTGACGGAGCTAGAAGGCTTGAAAAGTCAACAGTTACTCCTCATTATGTCAAGAAAAATTTTTATCCTCCCTGATAAGTTTTTAACAATGTTAGTGTGCGCTAAATTGGCCCTTAAGTTAGAGTCCGGTGGCGTTTATTTTTAATTTAAACTTTTTTGATTGATCACTCCAACCCAGCATCGTGCCAAAAAAACGTTGGTCATGTGACGGTTTCTTTTAATTTTAATTGACTAACAAATCCTGATTTTATTTTCTATTCTATTCTATTATTGTTTTATTCTATTAACAGTTATCGTTGTTAATCTACAATTGTGACTAATTTATAAATGAAACTTCGTCATAGGTATGTATGTATATGAAAAACATAGTGTAAGTAAAGTTCAGTACTCTCCGTGGTTTCAAACACCCCATGGGTGTCTTGGTACATAACCTCTGCAGTTAGAGGGGAGGACTATTGTATATCAGATACTCCGTAGGTAGGCCTTATCGTGATAACGGCTTGTCGGGTGCGGTGTATAGCTTACGTGTCCGTTGTTAACTGACCTATATGTCCACTGTCCTGGACAAAGAAGTTGGGGGATGGAGTGTCGATTGTGGTAGAGGATATAAAGTTTGTGGGTGCTTTTATATGAACGTAGGGGGGTCGGGAAAAGAAGAGACAGAAAGAGCAACCAACAAAACAAAACCGGCTCTCATCTATTCAAACATTACAAACTGTTGAGTCAACATCGCTGAAGTGAATCCTCTGAACACAAAAAAACTCCGACGGACACCAGTCATCCGTTCAGTGTCATTTTAACGGGCTCCCTTTATCATTATTATTATTATTATTATTATCATCATATTAATTAGTATTATTTGTGGTTGTAAAAGCGGCAATGGTTGCTGTAGTAATTATGAAAGGTGTATATACTTGAACATTCCGATATTTTTACGGCCTCCAAGTGACTCCATCATCATCATTGTGATCATTATTAGAATATACCCGTGAAAAATGACGGGGTAATTTATGTATGGGTCGGCATTTAAGAGCCCAAAGCTATTTTATTAGGTAATTAATTCTTAATAATCCAAGTATCCTAATTTTGATTGTTTCTAAAAGCCTCAACTCAGCAAACATTTCTCCTATTCACTTACTCACTGACGTACCGGCGGGGGTTGAAGCTGCCCGCCCCGGCCTACACCATGTTTTAGTGGCGCGAAAATTCAACACCTATCGCTACTTTTAGTGCTATCTTTCTGCCAATCTTCAGCTATTTTCTAGCTGTTTCCATCTATTAAAAAGGCCATA
Organism: Thysanoteuthis rhombus; assembly: GCA_963457665.1. Classification (NCBI taxonomy): domain Eukaryota; kingdom Metazoa; phylum Mollusca; class Cephalopoda; order Oegopsida; family Thysanoteuthidae; genus Thysanoteuthis; species Thysanoteuthis major. Next base: position 4,097,138 of record OY735234.1, on the reverse strand, counting down.
AAAAGCTAACGGTGTCTTTTAGCACATTTTGCCGGGGGGGGGGGGGGTAGTCACTGCTCTTTTCATGCCAATTCAAGATGAAATTTTTTTCGAGTTGGCAACACTGGGGGTGACACCAGGAGTTAAAGCCCCGGGTGACTCTAACCCGAGAAATGCCGCCGCACTTACACACTTTTTTTTGCTCTTGTTTAGTTTATTGTTATGTCATAAATGTTGTAATCTGACTGACCAATGAGATCATCACATTAGGAATAGTCCTTTTTCTCCCTAATTCCACGTTATCATTTAGACGTGAATGTATCAGTTTATGGCGAGTCCACTATTGACATCAGGTTGTACCAGGAACCTGAATACTGCAGAAAAATCAAATTTTTAAACACCAAATAAACCATATAAATTAAACTATAAACTATATAAATATATATACCTATAATGTACTTGAATAATAATAATAATAATAATAATAATAATAATAATAATAATAATAATAATAATAATAATTATTATTATTATTATTATTATTATTATTATTATTATTATTATTATTATTAATAATAATAATAATAATAATAATAATAATAATAATAATAATAATAATAATAATAATAATAATAATAATAATAATAATAATAATAATAATAATAATAATAATACATATTTCACTAAGTGAATTTTCACACGTGTAATAAAGGATGTCTTGCATTGTAGTCCAAGTGACAACTCTCTTCTCATTATTCTAGCCGATTTTAGACGGTAGTTTTGATTCTTCCTTGGGTTTCACGTTCTTCTTACCTCTTTGCAAGGTTTTTTAGATTATTATTGCGTTCTCATACCAATGGTAACTGGTGACTCATATTGAGGATCAAGTGACAGTAAGTCATTTCAATACTCCAGAATTCTCCTCTGTATCCAACGAAGCTGTCGTTTGAGTGGTCTCAAGCCTTACCCCGATTCTCATTTCTTCCTTAGGGTCATTGAGATTGTTCCTAGTGCCCCAATGAGGATGGGTGCAACTGTCACCTTCATGTTCCATATTTTTGTTAAAGTTCTCTTGTTGAGTTATCATTTAGTTTTTCTTTTTCTTTCCTCGAGATTAAGTGACAACCAGCCCCCCCCCCTCCCCTGATTATCAGCTGATTTTAGTAATGCTATCGTTTGATTAGTTTCGATTCTTCCACGGATAGTCAGAATTTATTTACAATCAATCTTCTTCTTCTTCTAATTATTATTATTATTATTATTATTATTATTATTATTATTATTATTATTATTATTATTATTATTGGTAGTGGTGGTGCTGCTGCTGCTGCTGCTGTTGTTGTTGTTGTTTGTTCTTACTGACTTTTCACATGAGTAGACACTGCTGGCCTACGAAGAGAGTTGAATGTAAAAGATGGGGTTGTGCCAATAATAGTGAGAGCACTAGAGAGGTAAGATCGGATGAATTAGAAATTCAAGGAAAGGTTGAGACTGCCCACATTACAGAATCACAGAGGTCTGCTGGGATACTGAGAAAGTTAGCGGAGATGTGAGGAGACCTTGCTGTCAATCAATCTCACTCATATTTAAAACTCGTCTGATGAGCAAAGTGTTTGCGAAGCCTGAAATTAATGGAATAAAGAAGAAGAAGAAGAAGAAGAAGAAGAAGAAGAAGAAGAAGAAGAAGAAGAAGAAGAAGGAATGATGAAAATGGTGAATAGAGAGACAAAATGGCGAGCAAAGAAACAAAAAATGAAAATCGATCGACACAGAAACGATTAATCGATTTCTAAAATTAACCAATCGATATTTGTGGATTGCAATCATCATTGGGAAGAAAGAAACAGCAATAAAAACCTAACAAGTTTACACAAAGCAAAATATGGACAAAAGACACATCCAGAATACGAATAACAAGAGAACAACAACCACACCATCATTGCTATCGCTGCTACTACCACTACGATCAACAGCCAAAACGAGGCTAATAACGCCATTAATGACAATAAAATTATTGTTTGTTGGTTGAAAAGCCACCAAAAGGAGTGGGCGGAAACAGAAAATAATTCTCTTCTTTTCATAAAAGAGGTTATCGTTTTATCTCCATGTTCAATATATTACAATACGCCGACACGTATTTACTAAGCAAGACTAAGTTTAACACAAGGGCAACCGCATCCACGTATCCAAGTTGTGCGGAGCTGGGAAATATACAGTACTCTTCGTGTATTTGGACGAACAGACATTTTGATTCTAATTCCTGGGTTTTTGGTACTTAGATATAGGAACGTTATGCTAAAAGAACCAAATTTTATTGCAATCAACACAAAGCTTGCATTTATTCTTGTTTTGTAGTTTTGAACGCTGAATTTCTGGATAATGATAATAGAATTAATTGTTTAATAAAAAAAAAAACAAGGGTCTTTTTTCAATCCTGTGCGAAAAAAGATACTCAAAATAAACGCAGTGTTGAGCTGAACAGAACAACTAGGAATGGTTGGGTTAGTGAATTCGACTAGCCTAGTTGAAGTTTGGATAGACAAGACCAGCGCCTTCCTTACACACTAATTTTGACGTGTCATAATTTTCTATTGTATTTTTTGTGAAAGTATCGATGAAAATGAATACCAACACAATTTGTCTGATCAAATACTTATAAGCAATACTTTCTATAGGCCATTGCTCACAGGTATTTGAGCCAACACAAAATCTGTTATTTATTGCAGGAGCGATAGAGGATTTTTAACCGGGTGGAATTCAAATTAATTGACTAATTTGGCAACACTTCCAAGTACCAATGTGAGTTCACCTTTTCGATCTCCTTGTTCGATACTGAACAAGATTTTATATTTATTGTAAAAGAATTATTTTTCACCTTTGAAAATTCCATTTTAATGAAAAGAAATTTTTTTTAAGAAACTTAGCATTCAGTACTTTGAAACATGACCAAATGATATGAGTTTTTTTGCGTTCCTGTTTTTAACCCTCAAAATGCATGTTTGATCAAATACATGTGACAAGTTAAGTATAGCTGCGGCAAGGTAAACATATGTATGTGGACTAAAGTGTTCTCACGTTGTGACTCGAAATGGCATAAAGCGAAGAAACAATTACCATTAATTTACTTGGGAAATATTTTTAGCGTTCCCACACCCGAAAATGGTAATGATGGTATGTTAAGCCCATGGAACGTATAGGAAACTGGATTATAGGAAAGAAAGGACGGAGTGTGGGTTGCCTTTAATGACTGGTCGCAAAACAAACGCTAAACGCTATTTTCACTTTTTTTTTTCTTTTTGTAAAAGCGGAAAAATGACATAACTCTCAAAAGTACTTATTTATTACATTTGGGAAAGCAATGAACTGTAGTGTAGCTCATGTCGTTATAAATGCCTGCCTGAATAGTAAATGGGGAATTTGGTTTAAAACCGAGCTGAATGCAGAGTTAATCAATATCATTCACCGTAATTGATGGTATATGATACCCCAACAAAAAATACATATGGCTTACAATATCCTTCGGGTCTTTTATGCGAAGATGATGTCTCTTCTGTTAAAAACCGCCAACCAAAACTGTCAACATAGGTTTCTTCATTTTTTAAGTTGATCTGGCTGACTAGTTATTTATGTATTATCGCGTGTACGGGCCACACCAATGGATGTACAAGTCGGAAAAATTCAACACTCATCCTTTAGCCATCCTGTTTTCATCTGCTATAACCCCTCTAGCACTGCATTTGTTCGCCGGTAAATGATAGAGTATATTTAGGTATTTTATTAATGAACATATCGTATCGATTTATGAGTTTTGATAGTCAATTCTATATAAGAAATTCTTGAGGACCTCTTTGCTCTCCGGGCCCCGGTGCAATGCACTGGTTGTATTCACTCTTGTAGCTCCTGCTCATAAATACACAAAAAAATCTAATATACCCTGCTGAAATGGGTGAGGGTCATTTATATCCGTGGGTCCGATATATCATGAAGTACAGTAATCATGTCTACTTACTAGATATTTTCACCAAGTCTGGTCCCTCAGAAACCAAGGAAATAAAGAATTCAGAGTGAGTATTGTCAAACACTTACTATTGAGTTTTGACTTTATTTTTGTATGTAACAATAATGATGGATGACAATGACCAGATCAAAAACCAGTGATGTCATACACGAATAACAGTGATACAGTGTTGTAAGCAAAAACTGATGACGAATTCATTCCCACTTCTAAAGCCCAACTTAAGTTGAATTGTTTTACTAAGGTATGCAAATCCTATTTACAGGAACTACTAATGAAGAAGTTGAAATGGGACATGTAATTTTGGAATAATATTGTATGGAGAAATGAATTCAGTTTTGTTTACTTTTTAGATTTTAATGAAGCAAAGGAGTTTAACCCTAGCGCAGGCAAGGTAGCTTTTTTCTTAAATTGTCCATCCAGTAAAGCGGGGGCGGTCCAAATAAGAAAATTCTTTTTTCAAATGAAAACGGGGAAGATACAGACAAATTTCAAACGTTAACATCAAGAGAGTAATATATCATCCATCATTTTTCATTTACCTTTGATGCATAGCTTTTCAGCCAAAGAAAAGCAAAAAGAAAATAATCAAATAAATTTACTACAGAAGCAATAAATAAGATAATTCATAAAGAATAAGACGGAAGATATCAGTCTATTTATATTAGATGATAAACAAATTTTTTAAGAAATAGTTTTCGGGGTTTATTTATGATTATATGAGTTTGTTTTTTTTATTTATAAAATTTCTTTATTCAGCCATTTTTTTTAAAGAAATTCAATTGTGCTTTTACCGGGTAGATGAGGTAGTATTGTGTCTTGAGACCCCGAGACTGGGCTGAGTTATTTTTTTAGGCCATAGGACGGATTCTAAGCCTCTTGCGCTCAGTCATGACGAGCCTCAGTACCCCTCATCAGCACACGGTATTTCACGGGTGCAACGCTCCCCGGACAGATACTACGATTTGAACGGTGCAATTACTTTTTTTTTAAATCAATAATTCTTTTGTGCAAATTACAGTTATTCAAACGACCAGATCGTCATTCCAAGATCTTTATTCTCGAGATGTGAGTCTTTCCATGGCAGCTGCATGATCAGCTTGGCTCCAGAATCTTTCAAATATAGCCCTATAGATTTAGTCCTTATTTTTCTACGAATGCCACCAAGGAGTTGCAAGAAAATGCAACTGAAATTAAGTTTGTTGTACAAAATCAAGATTGTGTAGCTTATGGGAATTCCGTCGTTTTCAATGAAGACAACCCGAAAAGCATTCCCATAAGTATCGATATTTGATTAGCGAAGATTGTGTTCAAGATTTTAAGATATTGAACAACTATAGCCCCTAACGTTGGCAAAGGGTTCTATCCTTTTTTTTATGTGTGTGTGTGTGTGTGTATTGATTGTGATTATGTGCTCCTGGCCATACTGTTTAGCTTACTTGAAAAATAGCATACGGGTCGCCCCAACAGGATATTTGTTCATCGAGGTACAGTCGATCCTCTCAGTCAAGCTCTTATTCCTTGGGGGCGGATCTCATTTTCATGGGTTTATTAATAACATCTAAATTCTCCAGAATCTAGACATCTCTAGATGCTTTTTTTTTTCAATTCTATTGTAGATATTTTCCAGTGAAAAACGCCAGTGCTATCATAAGTAAAATTTATTCTGACCATATCTATTCTCCGATGGATTTTTTTTATGTTGCTTCATTTTTTTTCATAGCTTTTTCCTACATGTTGTTTCGGTTGTTCAGTCATTGACTACGACGGCGAGTTTATATTCAAATTTATCTATGTGACGACCGGAGGTGACTAGTGTTGCTTATTCAGAAGAGTGCATGTATAGAAATAAATAATTAGAAATAAGTAGCAAGAAAATTAATCCTTTTTAATGAGCTGTGTGACTTTTTCAGACCGATTTTTTGTTTTTCTGTCCATAATATATTCTAAAAGATAGAAATATCCCCTGACCACAATAAACCCAGATAAACAAGTTGAGTCACTTTTTAATTAAAAACTCTGACAAATTGATGAAACGTAAAGATTTATTTGCACTATTATCAGCTTTAGTGTTGTTAATTATCAAGTCTAATTAAGAAAGATTAAGTATCTTGCATAAGTAAATCATCGTAGCCTGTACGTGAACCAGAACTTATTATGTAAAATAGATATCTGGAATTATCTTTAAAAAAAAATTAGATCTTCAGAGAGCAGGAATAGTGGCCGGAAAGATCAATTGATGTTGGGTGCCGGAGTTTTTAGTGATTCACTACAGCGGACTCTTAAACTCCTTAGAATGAGAGGTTGTAGACAGTACAAAAAAGTCACCCAAGACATCCTGGAGGCTGTAGAAAAGGCCTTGTGGTATATCTCTGAATTTTTGAGATGAGGTGTTATTATTATTTCTATTAATATTGGGACCATCCTCATTTTGGTTCTTTTTCATACAACGTTTTGGCCGTTATACTCTACGGCCTTCTTCAGGTATCATCTGGTAGGTGTGGGGAAGTAACGAACCGAACCCTTTATTTAACCGACGGGGGTATATTGACTGCACTCCCCTTTTAGCATTAGTAGTATTATTATTGTCTCACACTGGGATTGAACCTAGAACCATCAGATTACTGCAAGGTATATTGATCCGCCCTCGAATGTAGGACCAATTGGGCACATGTGACAAGAGTATTTTTGTTAAAGCCTGACCCCTTAATGTAGCAGAAAAGAAAAAAACAACAAACAATTGTAAGTAAAAGTTGGTCTAATTTTCCAGTAATATGTTTCCAACGAAATGTTGCTTCGATTTCTGTTCTTATCGGGTTGTAGCATTTACGATCCAGGACAAACCAACAACGGTGAAGGAAATGACTCTCTCAAAGGAGTAAACATAAACACGGTTGGTGACCGCACTCCCCTTTTAGCATTAGTAGTATTATTATTGTCTCACACTGGGATTGAACCTAGAACCATCAGATTACTGCAAGGTCCAATCCCAGTGTGAGACAATAATAATATTACTAATGCTAAGAGGGGAGTGCGGTCAATATACCCCCGTCGGTTAAATAAAGGGTTTCGGTTCGTTACTTCCCTCCACCTACCAGATCATACCTGATGAAGGCCTTGTGGTAGTTGGGGATTCAGAGAGGGGTTCAGATGTGTGAACGAGCATCCCACTTGTACACAAGTCGGGAGATGATCAACCCCCAACTCCCCGCCCGATCAGTCCGGTGAGGGTGTCCGATGATCAAAGACCCAAAACACTTTATTAACCCTGGGTCAATCTCTGAAGATGTCCAAGTAACACCACGTGGTGTAATCAAGAAAAAAAAATTATCTGAAATTATCCCCCCAAAAAGATTTTTCATCTAAAATTATCTCAAATTTGGGCATTGTTGGTTCAAAAGGATCTTGGGAACCTCCCTAAGCACTTTTTAATAAAAAAAAAAAAAACATGAAAGTTTTGTGGTGGTGTACTAATGCATATTTTTAAGGTTGTTGCCCCCAGAATGTGACCGGGAGTTCCCGTAGACATGTACACACACACACACTAGTATGCTAACACACACACTGACACTCAAAGTGAGAAGAATGTATAGCCCAGTTGACTGGTTGGTCGGCTATTTGGGGGGTGATTCGATAATGTGAAAAAAAAAACGCGTGAAATCCACAGAAACACGGGTAGATATTTTACGAAGTGCTTAACGGCCCAAATACCGTATTTTCACTCTCCCTTCCGTCGAACGCCCATGCTAGAGATTCTAAGATGCCATTAAGTCTCCTTGAGCTTTTTTTTTCTCTTTTAGACCTGAGTACTTTGAACGCATATGTTGATATTTCGACTTTAAATGTAATTGAAAAGGATTTGGACGTGAAAATTTTGCTGTTTGAATCGGAATTTTTTAAAAATTTTAGATGCAAGTGACATAAGAGTGCAAGAACCTTTGCTTCAGATTTTTTTCTGTTTCTGTGGCCTAACATAATCCGAATTCGGAAATGATGGAATGTCCTGAATGAAGAAGATTCTACGTCTTTGTTTCGCTCCCATATGGATGACTGAATACCAAACCTCAGTTCTCTGAAGATCACACGACAGCTCTAAATTCAAACATGGAAATTATTCTCTTTCTACTCTCCCTCTGCCTCAATCACTCATTACCCTCCCCCATGTTTATTTTCTTTTTTCTCTTAATCCTTTCTTCTCCCTGTTTTCCTTATGAGCACTTATTTTGCTCATTTTTTCGCTAACTTCCAATTCGCTTTTTCTCACTTCTAATGCCTTCTCTACCCCTCTCCCTCTCTCACTCTTTCTCTCTGAATCACTCATTAACCCCTCTTTTTCTTTTCTAGTTTCCTCTAATCCCCCTTCTCTCTCTCCCTCTCTGTTTTCTTTCTTCGCTTTTTCCCTCTCTATCGTTCACCTCCTCTATTCTCTCCCTTTTGCTCATTAACCTCTTTTAGAAACCACCCACTAAAATTGTCGAAATAGGTTTCTTCAGTTTTCAATGCGGTCTGGCAAGCTCGCAGGTTACGTATGTATCATGCATGAAGGTTGCTCTAATAGAGTTAGGGGGCTGGACATTTCAACATTACCCCTTATCATATCGACAAAAAAACGTTTCGTTTTCTATTTTCAAATCTTTTTAAATAGGGGGTTCATTTTGCAATGTAAGTTATTGCCAGATTAGTCCTTAATGTACGCCTGCATGTTTTTTTTTCAAGTTAATATTTTTGTGATTACTGCCCAACAAAAGACGAGAGAAGTAACTTCATTAATCACTTTTTCTTTTGATGTTTTTGTTGATCACTCCCAACACAACATGCTACCAAGAGATGTCGATCCCGTGACGGTTTTTATCGATGAACTAACCAGACATGTTCTTTTTTACTGTTTCCTCTAATCTGCCTCTCACTCTCTCTTCCTTCTTCGCTCTTTTTGCCCTTACCTCCTCTGGCCTTTCTTTTATTTGTAACTCCCCACTCTCTCTCTCTCTCTCTCTGACTCTCTCTCTCTCATTCCTCTCAATCGCTCATTTTCTTCTGTTTTTTCTTCTCTTCCCCCTCCCTCTTCCTTTTAAACATTTTTTGCTTTTATCTCCTTACCTCTTATTCTCTTCACTGTTAACCTTCTCTCCCTACCCCTCTATCTGTGTCTATCTATCGCTGTGTCTGTCTCTCTCTTCTCGATTCGACCTTGTGCCATACAAATCCAAACAAAGTAACTATTGAAAAAGAGAATGACGTTCTCGATTAACAGCAGCTGGATGACCGCTTCAAAAAGCGCCCTGGGCTCCCAATGCAGAGGAGCCCAAAAAGCTGTATAAATAATGATTTATCTACAGCATATCTACTAAAAAAATCTCATAAATATTGGAGGTGACCCTCTGGGACCCCAAATTCATAGTTGGCGTTGAAAACGTTCCTATACTCTTTATACACATCGGGAAGAGAATGCGATTGGCGTATCCGACAACGGCTCATACAGTGGAATCAAACTTCGGTAGTGGTTGTATACGGTCGCTCAGGAAAGGCATGAATCCACTTCTTGAGTGGGTAAAATGGCAAGGCAGATTAAGATTTCTAACCTGGGAAGGCAAGCAATCTGAGAAAACGGCTTTTTAGTAATTCCAAATCAGGGAGTGGGACCCTCTTAAACGCAGTTTGACATCTTTCCGACTGTCCCAGTAGCCAAGCACTTTGCGTCCCTCTGGATAACATTAGCAAGGATTCTGGCGATCGGGCATCCCGGGATCTCCGTACTCTTCAATTGTCTGAAGAGACAGAACAGAAGCCATAGAGTGGTCTCACAATGTTTATCAACAGTCGAGTTTCAGTAAATGTTTTTCCTTCCTCTATTATATTCTCCTTTTTTTCTTCCTTACTTTTTTCTTGTCAATCTTTTCTAAAGGATTTTCATAAAGTTAATTGTTTAGTTTCAATGTGCATGTATATGCCAAGATTTTTGACTCACTAACAACAAAGCTCAATCAGCAGCAAGTCCCTGAGTAAAACGTGGATCTTCAAAGAAATACAGTGGTCACGTTCATATTGCAAAATGAGAAAATGTGTGTGTACTAAAGAGAGAATTGAAAGAGACGGGGGGGGCGGAGAAGCAGAAGGAGAGTAGAAAGGATGAGATTAGAAAGAAAAGGGGCTTAAAGACGAAGAAAGAATAGAGTGGGGGGGGGGCTTAAAAGAGAGTGAAAGTGGGTAGGGACAGTCAGGAGAGAGAGAGAGAGAGAGTACTTCCTTACTAACACGAACACACATTCATGCATAAAGTAAACTATTAGATAGACAGGTCTGGTTAGTTACTCAATAGAAATCATCACGTGACCAACGACTTTTGGAAGCATTACGTATTGGGAGTGAAAATTCAACAAATCAGAAAAAAAGGGTAATCAATGAATATGTTACTTCTCTCACCTTTTGTTAGGCAGTGATCACTAAAAAGTCCGAATTTTCAAACAAGCGGGCACAAACTAAAGACCAATTTACCATGAATTTACATAGTGAATTGAATCCTTCACTAATAACCTTTTTTCGGCGGGGGAGGGGGTAAAATTATTTTTGCTAGACATAATAAGGAGTAGATGCTTAAATTTTCAGCCCTCTAGCCCCACTTCTACGGCTTGTGCACATGATCCTCACATAAATAGCCAGCCAGCCAGACCGACATGAAAATAGGAAGAACCCTACGTTGACAGTTTGGGTTGACAGTTTTGGCTGACAGTTTTTAATATTCACATGTGTTGTGGACCTGAGCCCTATGTGATTCTCTGCTAGCCATCTCAGTGGATATCTTCACTTGTCCTTTCCTTTGTGGATTCTATGCATCTGAGCGTTTATTCTCTTTTTTTATTAGTATTTCGCCCGAATCATACCTTTTCTGTCACTGTTCCACGACCCAGGGTTCTTTTTTACATCCTCTCTATTCTTTCCTTGCTCCAATACTGTTGCACATCTTATTCACCGTTTGCTCTTCTGGGGCCACCCATGCCGCGATTTTGTTCTGGAAAAGGACCCTAAAGGACATACGGATTCCTTTTGAAATGTATGGGCAATTAGGAGTGAATGCGAGAACCATGATAAAGTGGATACTCATATAGGTTGAGGTATGCAAAACGATTTCGACGAATAGCGTTATCAAGAGGAATATGTACCAATAGAAAGTGACCATGTGCCCCATCTCCGTTTGCTTGGATAGCCATATTCACTATTTGGCATAATTTCCTTATATTGCTGACAAAGTCTGGTTTTCTGAGTTGCTTTGGGTTATAAGTATTAATGAGCAAGTCCCAAAACATGTTGACTCAATTTCTGGTTAGAGTTCATAGCATTTGTCTCTTGAACACTTCCCATTGCACTAATGCTCCCAGTCGTTTTTGTTTTTGCATTCCTTATATGTTAAGTTTGTTGTTTTTGTTTATTATACGACGGTTTGGGCAGATGCCATTTGCTATTTTGTTGTTTTTGTCGAATTTCTGTGAATAGTAAATCTGTTTCTCTTTCGAGATAACCTTTTTGCATCCATGTTGAGATCTTTCCGTTTGCGGTTTTCCTTATTTGTCTTCGAAATTCTTCATGGCTTTTTTTTTTTCTCTGGGTTTTCCCTCGTTCTGTTTGTTGAGTATTCTTACATCCACTTACTTGGCGCTTTCATTCTGTCAGTTTTGACATTTTTAGCTGACATCGTTATTTTTTTGTATTTATTATTATTACTATTATTATTATTAGTAGTAGTAGTAGTAGCAGTAGTAGTAGTAGTAGTGTACTTGCTACTATTGCGACCACTTCTTGTTCTTCTTACTATTATTATTAGCAGTAATAATAGTAGAAGTAGTGGTAATGTGTCGTCAATGCACTTCCTACTATTGGGACCACTTATTATTATTATTATTATTATTATTATTATTATTATTATTATTATATTATTATTATTATTATTATTATTATTATTATTAGTAGTAGTAGTAGTAGTAGTAGTAGTAGTAGTAGTAGTAGTAGTAAGGAAAATAGTATATACAATCAGATTCTTTGGTCTGAATATTTTCTCCTATTCAAAATGTTATTATGATTATTATTAGAATTTTTCATATCATTATATATTCCCGAAACAACCTTATTTACGTAGGAAAGAAAAGAAATGTACTTTTGTTGGTTTGTAAGGAACTCAAGATGGACTCAGGCTACATCTTGCAATCGACGTTGGGGATACCATTCAGTTGACAATGGTAATTCCTGCTACTTTAGCGAGCCCCCTCTCCCCTGCCCAACGCTGTGATGACGCAATTATCCGGGCTGTTTCAAGTCCACTTCGGAAACTTCCGTCAATCGAGGTGGGTGATTGAATAAGTGAGAGAAGCCAGGAGACTTCAGAATATTACATAAGAGTCGAGCGTGACCGACAAGGTAGGCAAAGGACAGAGTATAAGAGAGGAGAAGGAAAGAGTCTTTTTGTGCTACGGAGAGTTATAATAGAAAAGCAGTAAAAGTACATGTGTAAGTCTGCAATTGCCTGCAAACGTGTGGTCTATAGTGCTCCTTGCAAACAGCCCTATTAACTCCGCTCCCTGTTATCATAGGCCCCCCTTTTTTTTCAATAATAGGGATAATCATAATTATTGTGATTGTTCGCATTGTTGATGTTGCTGTTATTACTGTATGAGGGTGGATCAATAAGTCTGTAGCCTGACACAGTCACTAGCTGATTTTTTTTCTCATCTGAAATTTTCATTGTATAATGCTTGATAGATGTGATCCATAGAAAAGCGTTGCGCTCAGCGCATTGACCACAGAGGAGATCATGTTGAAAAATGAATATTTGTTGTGTAAAGTAAATGTGTATTTTTAATCGTAAGCTACTGATTTAATAATGTTGATGTACCAATGTATTTAGTGGATGTTTTTTTATCATATTGACATATTTTGTATAGCAACCGTGTTTATGTTTACTCCTTTGAGAGAGTCATTTCCTTCACCGTTGTTGGTTTGTCCTGGTTCGTAAATGCTACAACCCGATAAGGACAGAAATCGAAGCAACATTTCGTTGGAAACATATTACTGGAAAATTAGACCAACTTTTACATACAATTGTTTGTTGTTTTTTTCTTTTCTGCTACATTAAGGGGTCAGGCTTTAACAAAAATACTCTTGTCACATGTGCCAACTTGGTCCTACATTCGAGGGTGGATCAATAAGTCCAAACCATGGCACAGTGATTACCTAAACCCTGATCTGTAATGATCGTTGTATAATATTTAACGATGGAGGAGAAGCGTTGAGTTAAGCGTATATTTAATGATGACCCTAAGAAACACAGATAAATCAGCGTGACCATCTTCGTCCATATTACATAACAGCATTTTATATCACCTACACCATTTTACTCCAAATATTTGTATAATTCTGGCAAAAGAAAAGCAACGTTTAGCATCTATACACCTGGGCCCAAAAAAATGAAGCCGGGCACTTTCTCTCATATAAAATATCCATAGAGAATATATGAACGCATATTAAGACCAAATAAGTTGGGTGGAAATTTGAGAACACTGACCAGTTGTGTGTAACAGTCAGATATGAATGGAACAACATTGTAACAGCACACTGTAAACAACTATCGGACAGTTTGTCTAAGCAGTTAAGTTTTCTGAAGAAAAATAAACAAAGAAGCTATCCCATACTAAAACGTACTCGGCGTACGAACACTGATGTATAACAATATTTACTGATGTATAACAATATTTACTGATGTATTACAATATTTCACTAATAAATGTTGGAATAAAAGAGAAATTGCGAAAGATTAAATGAAAACTTTTGGCTCAATCTTTTTGCCCAGAAGTACATTTTCCATAGCAGCCATTTTCAACATTTTTTTTTTTTTCGCAGCCCTCTTAATAGCTCTTCTCATGTTCCAGGGCCGGGACCTCTGTCAAACAGGGATACAGCATGAATAGATTGACGGAAATTTAGTTTTTATAATTTCAGTCTGTGGTCTGCTTCAAATTTGTCTGGGACCCCAAGGCGGCTACCTAACCCTGTTGAGAACGTCCTTCTTTACTCTGCTAATCTTCAACGCTCCTGTTTGTGTCAAGTGATATGAATAAGACAAATAGGACGGGTGGTTGATACATGAGATAAAAACAAGATAGGCAGCGAAAAAGTCGGATATTAAAAACGAGACCGGACAAAGGGGTGGAAGATGACAAGATTGGTAACACCCTGTCCGAACGGGATATGCAGCCGGGTAGATAGACGACTAAATCATCAGCTACGTTTCTCCCAAAATTTAATTCCGTCGACAGCATCTTTCAGGGGACTTAGCCGGTGGTGGATTTGCCGAGCAAAGAGATTCACTGATACGACACGTCTGTTTACAAATGCCGCTGTGATCAAGTAGATATTCATAACTCTTGAGAAACGAAGATTTTACAAGTACATCATCGATATAGGTATTGTGTCTGCATTCACTGGGAATGAGTCCGATGTGGTTCAGGACTACATTTTTAAAAGACCCAGAATGTTAATGTATTTTTTTTTTATATGTTTGGAAATATTTGTCTCTCAGTTTTTATGGCCCTGCTTTGAACACTAAATATGGAGTATTTTTTTCTTTACATTTTTTTTATTTCCCTCTATTTATTTACTTATTACACGAACAGATGGACTGTCTGGCTGTCAGATCCGAGACAATAAGCGCGTGCGCGTGGATATTTATCTAAATGAGAGAGTCTAAGTAGGTAGTTGTCATGAAAAGGGAAAAGAAAATGTTATGACGTGAGTGGAGTGAGTGTTGGAACAAAACAAACACACACACACGCACACACAGAGTCAATCACGCACACACACACACACACACACTGATACTCTAAAACTCATGCATACACGCACACTCTCAAACACACATAGACACACACGCACACGGATACTCTCAAACACACACACATAGACACAAGATGTATCCAGATTTCAGTGAGAGAAAAACAAAACACAAGGGGAAATAAATGAACAATATTTTGTTTATTAAAGGAATATCGGACGGGAGATCGAATGAAAGAGAGGCGCGTG
The DNA here is from genome assembly GCA_963457665.1 of Thysanoteuthis rhombus. Lineage (NCBI taxonomy): Eukaryota > Metazoa > Mollusca > Cephalopoda > Oegopsida > Thysanoteuthidae > Thysanoteuthis > Thysanoteuthis major. The sequence continues at coordinate 4,082,080 of OY735234.1, read as the reverse complement.
GCAGACTAATAAGGATACAGACACAATGCCTCCATCTTGGTTAATAATCTTTGCAAAAATCCTTTGGACAATGAAATAAGAAGTTCGAAAAGTCATCGTACTCAGTAACACTACCTCTACCAAAAGGACAATTCGTATGCTCGTATTATGCTTAGGAGGTGCCCACCGTGAAGCAATGGTTAACAAGCTAGTTTCGACAACAAATTCACAAGCGGGTGCCCCATTGCCATTTTCTTGAGCCAGGAATGATTTTTAGCTTGAAAAAGGTTTAGCAGGGATATGAGCTGCATAATGACAGCGAACAAGTGAAAAGTTCTCATCTTAAGGTGAAATTCAACAACAGTAAAATGACCAACAACGATTCTGATCTTGAATATACGCGAGCCTCGTCTAAGTCATCGTAATATTGTCTTAATGTTGCAAGAATAGTTGCTCTCACCAAATCTCTTATATATATATATATATATATATATATATATATATATATAGTCTTTGAAATTTTGCATTTTTCCACTGAAAAAGAATTTAATTAATTTTATACAGTCACAAATCACGTCAGAATGGTATGTCTTGCCAGTCAGTTACTTTCTAAGCACAGTTCATATACTTGTGTTCAGGGTATTCAGTGTTTTATACAGAATTTGATTTTATCACTATTATTTAAATTCAGATTGATTCTAATGTTATGCATCTAATTTTATTGATAGGATCGTGTGCATGTGTGTGTGTGTGTGTGTGTGTGCGCGCGCGCGCGCACCCGCTTCAGTGATGTCAATATAGATGTGTTTTTTTTTCCCCAATTTTTTTCGAAACTGGGAATTACTTACGAATTTTTTTGAAGATTTGAAAACATCTTAATCGGCAACACTAGACTCACAAGTTTTGAAAATGAAACAAAAAAATCATTTGAATTAGCTGAGTGGGTGTGTGTGCGGTCTCAGTGGTATAAAATAGCGAAGCATTTCATTTTTCGTAAGTCGTGAAAGAAATAAATAGTTGGGAATCAATAATCTCGACGAAAAGCCAAGATGAGCGCTAATTTCGAAATATTCGATTAAAGAAGGATTGTTATTAGTATTTTCATTAGTTTATCTCTAGTTTTCCTCATTTTATTGTTGTCTTTTATCACAACGCTACGGGTTTAATAATTATAAAAAATACTTCATTTAATAATTCAGATAAGTTGAGACTTATACTGCACCAACTACGTAGTAAACAAACAATATGGCGTGAATTATCAGAAGAGAGGGAGTAGAAATATAGCTATATATTTAGGTCCTGCGAAAAACGCAGCAATGAGAAAAAATGAAAATGAATGACTTATCATTTTTCTGAAAATAACTGCACAAATTATTCCATATATCTTTTGGGCAATTATTTGGATTTTTATTGTTTTAACCAAAACATTTTCCATTGCAAAATCTTGCATGCAGACTTCACAGAAGAACAAATGAAGACTACATCGGACGTTGACACTAAACATATCATATCAACATTTTTAGGTAACTTTTCTTCAACATAATATGTGAATTTGTTAGAATACTAGAAATGTTACCGATTAGACAATTTCAAGACGTAAAAGATGAAAGTAAAATTTCATGCGTATTTGGAAGATGTGGAAAATCATCTAAGTATTTTTGTTTGAATCAACCACACTTCGTGTTTGCTTATCAAGCAATAATAACCTACGATGTAAGGATGTTTGTCTGTGTTACTTTTGTACTTAACAAGTTATAACTCAAATTTACGCTGATTATTATAATGGAAGCCTTGATGTATGGCTGCGATGTTTTGATATTTTATTTTGCTGTTTGGAACGGCAGCAGACGTTTAATCTAACTTTCCATTCGCGAATGCGTCAACAAAATCCAACACAAATACAACTCGATGTAGGACTGACCGAGAAACTCAGGCACATCACCCAGACTCTCGGCAAATTACAAATTGGTTATATTCTTAGTGGCCTTGGAAGAGCAGCTGACCCACCAGCATCACATCTCTATCCCTCTTTTCAACGCCTGTGACCCCAGCCACACCCTTCTCAATATAAAACTTTCAAAAAAAACAACCCTTAAATTTATGCTTCATACACTAATGAGATTATGACGTAACTTTGGCGTCAACGTTGCATCGTCATAAGGAGTTACTGTTTGAATCCAAATTTTTCTGAGATCAGCCAAAAGTTCACTTCGTCGACAGTGATATATGGTACACGGGGGACCTCATGTCCGACTGTCTGTTGTCCAGTGCGTGGGACAACTTCTTACGGTGTATTCCTTCTCTTGCGGTCAAGGTATCTGCCTATAAATACGTCACATGTCGGAATTGATAGATTGTAGCCTAATGTACCCAAGTAACCTCCCTTCGCAAAAGATTTTGTTTTAATTTGCTGAATCTGGTGAGGAGTTGGAGGTAACTTATAGGGAATCTAGCTGACCAGCAGACACTGTGTTGACGTTCTTTATGAGCGATGTATGTTGAAAGTTTCGAATGGCGTATTTTTGCAGCCGAACGAAAAAGAAACAAGCTCGAAATTCAGACCATGCGCTGTCCTTTGTGTGATCATCTACAACAGCTGCGATGCCAACTTTTTTTTCAAGTTTACATTTAAAATTGAGCCCATAACATCTCGAAATGCATAGACACATTTAGATTCTACATATATATATATGATAAAATCTGTGAGATATATTACAATAATATTGATAAATCAAATGTGATTCTATTCTGCAACATTCATTCTATTAAAATATAACATAGTCAACAGAAAATATTACCATAAGAATTTCTGACATCTACATGCAAATGAAAACAACTGGGTTTAGCTAAAAAAAAAAAAAGCAAAAACTTGTAAATTGGTAACTCTGAGCAGGGGATGTGACTGTGACTCATATTTCGGTATGTCAGTCAGTGACAGCGATTGCTGCTAGAGATGCTTGCGCATCTAAAACACATATTTCTGTCGTCGACGTTGGAAAACAATGATATTCTTCTCATTGTACAAAAATGACACTGAGAACATTTGCATGAATGATATTTTTCAAGTCTACAAGGATACTGTAATGGTTAGCACGTTTACCTCACAAGTAGATAGTCACAGGTTCGATTCCTGATATGAGCAAAGAGGACAAATTTCGCTGTGTTTTTAGCAGCTAATTGAGTACATTTCTTATTAGGGAGTATTCGTTCGATAGACTTGCATCCTGCCAAGGGTGGGGGGGATAAAACTTATGAGGATTAGGTCCTGGTCTTGACCAGACTTGACACTTGCGTGCATCACTAAGCTGATGAATACAAAGGAAACCGGTTCGTTCATACTCCAATGGGAGTTATCTCTCAAGAGACAGACGCTTAACGTTCGATAATTTTTTTTTCTGAATTGTGACTTTTATAATCATTTCATAATCTAGTTCTGATCAATTCGAGGGAAAAATGCATGCACGATACTTACATGGCCAGCCAGCCGGACCAACTTGAAAACTAAAGAAACCAATTGCGACAATATTGTTTGTCGGTTTCCTGTACGGGACCAAAAAGCCTGTAAGCAACTGAAGAGCTGGAGAGTGTTACATATATGTATTCCAGTTTCAGGCAAATGATTATAGATAAACAGTCTATTTTTCTATTACATTTATCAAACTAGACATAACTTGAAATTTCAAAATATTTTTATGAAACTGGGATAATAAAATAAATTTTTAAAAGTTTTTTTTTTCTCGGAAGTCCATCGCGTGTCACCAAGAAACTCTCAGTGTGTTTCTGCTGACACATTTGTTATAGGTTCGCTATCACTAATCCTGATAGATAGGCATTCAGTAAATTTAACTGATTTTGGTAGAAGACCACAATTGTGGAGCACTACTGAAAATCAAACTCACCACCGTAATAACAGCCTGTAAGACAAGTTTTTTCTATTGCACTATTAGAACCTATTTGTCTTCTAGATTGGAAATAATTAGCAGGATCTTTTAGCGGACAATTTCTACTGTATTGAGTTCGATCCTAAATAGTACCCTATCGTTATATCTTCACACTACACTGAATCTTTCTATGATCTTTTGATGGGTACCTCACCGTGGAGTAATCTTTAAAAAGCTGGCCCAGCAGACATGAGTTTGATTCTCACAGGTGCCCTACATTGGAGCTTCGTAACGTACCAATAAGATTGTGAATATCACCATAGACCTCTTACCAAAGTGTGATATTTTGCAAACTAACCAAGCAGATCATAACTATTGTAGTGAGCTCGATCCCGACTTGTACAAGACTAAGTGAAGCGTAGTAAACACTGTTATGACTATCTCTATTGGTGTTTCTTTGTAGTAAATGCTCATCTTTTTTCATTCTTTCCTTCTTCATTTTTTAAACTCTCTTTTTTTTCTCTCTCGTTCTCCTAACTCTTCAATCTCTTTCCGTCTTTCATAATTTATTCATCTGTTTATTATTTTCTTATTCCTTCACTTTCTTTATTCTCTTTCCTTTTCCCCTTTTTTTCTTCCTTCCTTTCTTTCCTCCTTTCTCTCTTTTTCTCGTTTTCAATTTTTGTTCCTCCTCTCCCCCTCTCTCTATTTATCTATCAATCTATCCTATCTCCTCCCCTCTCTCTCTCTCTCTCTCTCTCTCTCTCTCTCTCTCTCTCTCTCTCTCTCTCTCTCTCTCTTCCACATTACCATCCGCTTTCACTCATTCCTCCATTCCATCTTTTCTGGCTGACATTTATCTTTAAGGTCAAATTAAAGCAATCTTACTTGCCCCAATCAAATTCCCCTCTTAGACACTCTTTCAGAATAACGTTCATTCATCCTTTGATGTTACAGATATGAAATGCTTTTATCCGTCCCCCTGTCTGTCCGTCCGTTTTCCCCTCGGTATGTAGAGCTACGTCTGGCATAAGGCCACATGGTGACGTGAGACAGATTTGCCGTGCGGCTCCAGTCCTCCAAAATGTCACATCAGAGGGCACTCCGACTTTTTAATCAAACGACTTTTAATCGAAACGTCTTTTCAACGGAACGACTTTTCATCAAAATAACTTTTCCTCAAAATGTCTTTTAATCGAACATTTCATCGCATGGACTTTTCATAGAGATGACTTATCATCGAACATTTCATCAGTGTCTTTTCATCAAACGTCTTTCCATCTAAATAACTTTTTATCGAAAAGACATCATTGACTGTGCATTGAAACGACTTTGCATCGAAACGACTTTGTATCGAAACGACTTTTTGTTTTTGTACAAATGGAAACTTATTAGACTATACTTGGCACTGAGGCCAACATGAGTCCCTATACGATATTCATTGTTCCATCGGGGCAGAAGGAAATTCCCTGACAGTTGAACCACAACTACCCGACTCCCCAGTTTGGGCCTTAGGTGGCTTTTCCTTCTCCCTTTGATTAAAGAAAGATTTGAAGGAATTCTGTTCAGGCAATGGATACATTTTCTCTTAATGCACTTCCCGTACGATCACCAAGTTAAGCAACGCCATACCTGATCACAACTTAGATGGGGGACCGTCTGGAAATACCATGTACGGTAAGCAGCTGGAAATCATCTAGAGAGCCTCCCGTGGGGGTCCCGTTAATCCCTCTAATGAGGAGAATGATCTCAATACTACTCCCAATAACGCAAGTCAGAACTTTTAATCTCAACAAAGAACTGCTTTGGATGCATTTTGCTGAAAGATGAGCTCTCCCCTGCTTGATTCACGCGATACAATCTTCCCTCCACGTATGCCCTTGTTCTGTAGAATGCTAAGCTTAGTAAGTATCCGTATGCTTCAGTTATAAGATGAAAAATTATAATGAACAAAAAGGCTTGGATGGTTGAAGGAAAAAATGAAAGAAAGATGATATATAGTCTTTTAAAGAGTTGAATTTTTTTCCTGTTAAGATAATTCTGTAACGACTGGAATAAATAGTAATCTGAAATTGCAATTTCAATTGAATATTACAGATGAGCAAAGCCCACCTAGCTAAGCTGTAACAATTTTTGCCAGGTTACCATGTATATGTATGACCTATATCCTGATCCTGATTTATCTGTTTACAACTTTTGACACTTTTCATCGATAGCTGTTTTCAGTTGATCTAATTGAGAGCAGTATTTACTCGGATCATTTGTTTGGTTCTCCATAGGAAGCTCACAGTAGAAGTATTGCTTACAATCCCATGTCATTGTTTTTGGATGAACACTGGCTTTTGGAACGATTATTAGTGTTTGGGATATCTTGAGCGCGTATATCTTCCACGTGTTAATTATTCTCGAGTCATGTCTTGATTTGATCGCTGACAACCTAAACTGGTCTACCCGACCGTGGAGCATCAATCAACGAGAAATATCCAGCACAAAACTCTACAAATCAATTTCAATCATTCGCAATAACGTCTCTGTAAACAACACAATTCTTTTCGTCGGCATTTGTATCGAAATAGTGTTTCTTGAAATAGAAGGCATCATATGCTGAAAACGTTGCATTTTCATATTTATATTTCCTAAATGAACGAAAACATGTAACTCAAAGAGTTGTGCGTTGAAATGACAATGCAATAAAAAGCGATCCTTTTGTATTGAATCAAAACTAAACACACCTAATGCCACCTAATGACAAGACAAAATGAACTTTTCAGACTACCCAAAACATATCTATCACCATGTAGATAAATAGTTTCTCTTCATGTTAGCTCAAATAATAGAATAGTTTCAGCATTCAAACATGAATCTTAATATTTCTTTCATTCACCTTGTTCTCCCAGCCACACCAAAGGCGACATCACCTCTAACACGTGGCTCAACCGATTTCGCCACTTCGAAAATTAAATCTTTAAGAGAGGAAAAAAGCAAACAGCACGAACAGACGAGAAACAAGGTAATAAATATAGACACGTTTAGAAATTCAGAACTTCCATAAAGCTGGGGGAGAAAGGAGTGTTTTGTAGGGTAAAAGCAGGTCGAGGAGGGCACTGAAAGCGGATATGACACAAGAGAAACGGCATCGTTTTGATCCAAGACAGCGCTGGGCAGTCCATCTTGTCTTCCTCGCCTAATGCGAAGTCCATTTTGTTTCAATCCTCTGTCATGACCCCTCAAGCCACATTTATTATCTCACTGCAATTGTCTGGAATACAAAATCGGTGGTCAGAGAAAAAAAGGGAGCGGTATTTGGATAATGGAAACATTGGTTTCGCTTGCTTCTAACTTCTAATTAATTCTCATTAAACTCTGTGTTTATACACGTTGATAGATAGATAGATAGATAGATAGATAGATAGATAGATAGATAGATAGATAGGTTTAGTCCGATTTTGTTAGCAAGATTAACCAGTCAAATAACGGTGGCTGACTAAAATTAGATAGATAAATTTAGTCTGATTTTGTTGGCAAGACTAATTAGTCAATAGGAAATTAGATAATGGTGACTGACCAAAAATTAGATAGATAGATAGATAGATAGATAGATAGATAATTAATGGTAACTGAACAATAATAAGATAGATCGATAAATATATAGATAAATTTAGTCCGATTTCGCTGAAAAGACTCAGTAGGCAATACGAAGATAGATCATGGTGACTGATGAAAATTTAGATTGATAGATAGATAGATAGGTCTCGTCTGATTTTGTTGGCAGCACTAACCTGTCAATACGAAGTTAAATAATGGTGACTGACCAAAAAAAGATTGATAGATAGATAGATAGATAGATAGATAGATAGATAGATAGATAGAAATAATTGAGAAAAGCTAACTGTATTGGATATCTTATTAGAGATTCAGGAACCCTTTTTGAGTCTACTTAGGTAATCTTTTCTCCAACTAAGATGCTGGCTCCCCGGGGCAGTTTTGCCCTTGGGGGTATTGTTGTGTCCGTTGATTCAATGGGAGAACCACAAAGGACGTTCAAATAGGCCAAACAAGCATTTGGTTTCACCCAGAAAATCATCTCGAAACCACAAGAAACCACATCGAAAAACAGGAACGGCATTAGCAACAATAACGACTTTGATAATTACCCGCTCTACCAACGTATACTGTCAACGCTGTCAATAAATATAACGCCAGCGGAGCACGTGCACTGGGGTCCTAAGCGTTCATTCCGCTGACCGGCCCGGCCGGCACTTGCGGCTGACACAATGAGAAAAGATGGTGTTGAACCGAGCGGGGTCGTTCATTCTGGTATTTTTAGCTTTGTTTGTTCTTCTGGGCTTGAGTCATGGTGGGACATGACGTAACAATGGCCGTTGACAATATTTCATGGAAGGAAGAAAATGGTGATCGCCTTAATTTGATAAAAGGAAGCAAATGCACGCTTTGTCGCGTCCTGCTATGGCTTCGATTGCGAAAGCAAAGCCGGGGCTTCGGCGACGCCAGTCTTATCTGGGATTTATACTTGAATGTAAACGAGTAAATATATAAATGTTGATGACTTCAACTTAACACACACATATACATGTATGAACACACTCAAACACTCATGTATATATATATAAACAGCGAGAGAGAGAGAGAGAGGGGGGCAGAGAGAGAAGGGGGAGATTTACAGTTCTGTTACCTTGACAACAAAACTGTGAATATCTATCAATTTATTTATGCTGTTTTTTTTAATTTAAAATATTTAGCTAGGTATGTTTGTGAGTGTGTGGGTGCGTGAACAAATGGTGGTGATTGTCTGTGACATACGTAGGTATATGCATATAAGTGCATACACAAATACGTACAGATCCTCACACATAAGTCCGTGTTGGCTGAAGTTTTCGTTGTATAGTGCTCGATCTATGTGATTAATTAAAACGTGTAGGATTAAGTGCATTGACGAGAACAATGATTATGCAGAAAAATAAAATTGTTGTGAAAAATGGGAGCTTCTTTTCGTCATGCATCTTATCAAGGGTTGTTTTGTCTATGGTGATCGACCTTAATATGTTCGATTAAAAGATGAAGCGGGAATAGATAGATATTCACCGTTTTGTTGTCTAAACAACCATACCGTAAATATTTGTCTATCTATTAATCTTTTTATCAAGCTACATACATAGAGGAAGATATATATATATATATATATATATATATATATATATATATATATATATATATATATATATATATATATATATATATATATATATATATGTGTGTGTGTGTGTGTGTGTGTGTGTATATATATATATATATATATATATATATAAAGAGAGAGCGAGTGATTACTAAAATGTTGAGGAAAATATATATGTAGTGTTTAAGGCTGTAAAGCTTTTTAGGGCATATATATATATATATATATATATATATATATATATATATATATATATATATATATATATATATATATATATATATATACTGGGAAATAAGTGACTGAAGTGACACAAAGAATTTTTTTTTTGCAAACGTACTTCAATGATTAGTGTATAAAGCTGTAAAGCTTTATAGACCACATATTTCTATACCTGTATGTACGAGCGTGCGAACGTACGCACGTGCGTGTGTGCAATTAACAAACACGTGAATTATGACCATCACAAAAGAAGAGGGGAAACCAATTATAAAAACTCCAAACACAACAAAAACCAGCAAAAAAAAAAAAAAAAAAAAAAAAGGAAAATGAGCAGCAGGTCCAATAATTAATGTAATGCGTCCTGGGCAAAACTAAAACAATTAGTTTCGTGGGGGATGGGGAAGTGGAGGTACTATGAAACAAAGAAAGGAAAATGAAGAGGGAAAAAAACAGGAGTAATGCTATGTATAAAGTATCTTCAAGTTCTTAGTTTTAGTCCAAGGCCACGTGATAATGTGGACAGTTTAATGGCTTTATTTGACACAGGAGATACGAATCCAGGTCAGAAGTCATCAGTTGATAGGACAATAGTGTAGTACGGACTACTGCATGTTACAATCATGTTCAGTGAAAAGGCATCAGTCAAAAGAACAACTGAATATTTGAACTGGATTTTATTTATAGTAATTTCATTTAGTATTTTTTTTTTTTTTGTAAATTTTGATGAATACAAATCTTATTGCGATTTTATTTTTCATTTCGTTTCGCTTGCAAATTAATGTCGTAAGTATACAAGTTATTTAATAAAGATAAATAGTTGCCAAGACTTTTCTTATCTCAGTGCATCTCTGGATAATCAGCTTTATAGGTAGGTAACTAACGATTACCAGTGAAATCAACCCCGATGTAAAACATCAATACATGATTGATACACAAGAATGCTTCTTAAACTTGTGAATGATTCACCCAGAGGCAAATGAAATTATTTTGGGGAATGAATGAAAATAAAGAGGTGAATGAAGGGTGATCGGCTCATTGAAGACGAATGACTTGATTTATTCAGATATTTATATTTCTCTATACTTAAAAAGTCATTAATATTACAGTGGTTAGTTAGTTCTTGCTTTTTTTTAATGACAGAGCTGGAAACTTTAATATTTTTCTCTCAACCTATCTTTCCCTAATCAAGATAGTTCCCAGATTTACTGCAATATAAACTTCTAGAGGAAACTTCATAAATAGAATGAATGATACATTGAATTATACGCGAAGTAGAGTAAGACAAAAATAATTAAAAGAATGAGGAAATCTACTCGTTAGTGAATGAAATTTTCCTTTTGCGATAAAAACTGGAGGGTGAATGACAGGGAAATAGTTCAAGAAGCACTGACCTACAAGCATATATGATCGGATTTTTAAATAAAATTTTGTGTTTATTCTCGTCATTTTTAATATTTCATGATTGAAAAAAAATCAAACTGCTTGATATTAACAGAAAAAAATTGCTTATCTTCAAAGAACTTCTCTTTAGTTTACACACTTATCCCAACATCTTCAATTTTCAATAAGGTTTGTGTTGTCCTTTTCTGGAATTGCCATCAACTGAATCGCCATGCTCTCGCTAATCTCGTCCACAATGTGAAACCCCTTTGGGAAAAGCTAGAAGTCACAGACAGTCAAATATTGACAGTGAAAGGGGGTGTCGGCAGTCTAGAGTGATGCAACTGTTTGTAAAAACACCCTGCAAGAGAATGACACGCCCAGTCATTGTGAATGCAGCAGTACACAGGTTCATCCAATGAAATTCGGTGAGATTCCTTATAGATTGGTTGCCAAGTTACATAAAGATCGCACAACTGGTTCTCAATATATTAGAATGACTGCATACTCTTCGGACAGACCTGATATATATATATATATATATATATATATATATATATATATATATATATATATATATATATATATATATTATATATATATATATATATATATATATGTGTGTGTATATATATATATATATATATATATGTATATATATATATACATTGGCTAAATTCGTCATCAGTTCACAGATCTGAGTACATTGAAAACTTGATATAATTTTGCATCAAGCAGATAAATAATCGGGTATTCTTTCAAGGAGACAATTGTAAGATTATTTAAAAAGTATGTGATAAGATAAATAGAATAAAATGGTATGATGATAGATGGAAAATATTGTGATGATGATGCAGATATTCGAATATCTTCAATTGTTTTTTGGTGTTCCTTTGGCAAATTGTATTTTAGGGATTAAAAATATCTACAATGTTTACCTCATCTGTAACAAATGAGCATAAAAAAATCAAGTCTAAACATGTACTTTCACAGCAGCTCAACTAGCGTTTCTTCTTGTTGTCACGAAATATGACAAATAATGTTTGAGAAGATTTATAAAAAAGTGCTCCATCTAATTGTTAGTTGTTGATGTGCACTAAAATCTAATGTTGAGTATTTTTTTCCAAAGACAAAAGTATAAGTGCTTTTTTAAATTCGGCCCAATGAATCAATATTCTATTCTATTTATACAGAATTTAAAACAGATTTTCCTGATCTTCACGATATGAATACTGTCCACCAAATATGGCTGCAACAATGTGGTATTTGGAAAACTGAGTAACTAGTTAAAAGAGACAGTCAGCTAGAAGATTGTTTCCAATAAGTATGATAAAGATGATAACTAGCGGACATAATCGAGAAATTCTATTGAATGGAATCGCTATCACGATCAATAATAGATTAAGTATGGCATCAAAAAAGTCAGGTAAAAAAATTCCATCAGAGAATAAATATAATCAGAATAATTTTTATTTTGAACATCATTGACGTTTTCCACTGGAAAACATCTACATTTTGGAAAATAAACCTGTCAAAATAAGACCCCAAAAAGACGAAAAAATTATTTTTCCGAAAGCTAAAAAAAATTAAAAAAAAAAACTTTTAGAAGAGGTTTAATGGAGTACTGACGCCAATTTCCAAGTCTTTAGACAAAATGGTATGGCCAGAAGCGTAGGACCACACAAACACATGCATACATTAAAAGTGATAGAACCCTTCGCCACCTTTGTTGACTACGGTTGTTCAATTATATTGAAATTCATCCATATTATTATTATTATTATTATTATTATTATTATTATTATTATTACATCTTTTGTTCAAGAACTCTCAACGCAATTTATTTTTGTTAACCATTTTTTAGGGTCCTCTAAATATTGGGGGCCCCTGGATTCAACCGACTCTGCACATTAATCCCCTTTGAACGCTGGTTTTAAAACATGTGTTCATGCACATGAGCAAAGCTCTCGAAGAATAATATTTGTTAATTCCCCCCCCCTCTCTCTCTCTCTCTCTCTCTCTCTTCGATTACAAGAGGTTCAACCAAACTTGAAAATAACTCACCTCTTCCATACACGATGTAAGTCGAGCGTCTCACAACCACCTGATAGAAAATCCAGACTTGACTTGGATCGATAGATTATTCCCCAAATACTTTGTTTGATACTTCCTCTTTTGTACTTTCTTTACTGCACAACAATTCGGCAATATTGGCTACCCGATGTCTTCGTTCCACTGAGATCCTTGACCTCTGACATTTATTGCACTGCAAGGTCCCAGTTCCCTATAGAACATGCAGATACTCACCTGAGGTCATAAAGAATGTTGATTTGTTCATTCATTTATCTATTTTACTGAGTCTTCATTTTCATTTTATTCTTGTCTACCCTGATTTACATAAAGTTCGTATGCTCTTGGCACAAGATTACACATGCGTCTCTGAATATGTCACTGTAAAATTATGAAACTAATGTTTTCATGGGATAATCCCTGGATATATCAGTAATCTAGAGTTTCATAACCTGTTTAGTAATGATTAATAAGCTTGTGATGCTGAACATCACTACTGTATGAATAAAATCCTCAGATAGAACAAACAAATGAAGCTGGTGCAAGAAACGAACCTGTGACTGATAGGGTAGCCACTTCAATGTAGCGTTGCTCTTACCACTGAGTTCGGCAGCCTGCCGGTAATGCAAAGGCCCAAATAACCAAACTCTCATCTCATTTATTCTTGGTCAATTTGCTTCCATCACAATGATTATAAATTACGTTGTATTATATAGATTATCATCTCTTATGTATTCGTTCATTTCTTGATACAAACACACACACGCGCGCGTGCGTATATATATATATATATATATATATATATATATATATATATATATATATATATATATATATATATATATATTAGGTTGCATAATAGTTACTATCATGGAGAGCAGAATTAGACGACTGAGTTCAAATCTCGGCTGATACTTCGCTCTACACCAATGCCACGGAATAAGGCACGAATTCACAACAACCCCCCGTACACTCTGCTATCGTGAAATGTCTTGAGAGAAAATCTTGTCAATGGTTAGATGGTAGGAGATTGATTGAGAGAGTAAGTGGCAAAACCGTTAGGTACCTCACATTCCCAAGCCGTAGCAGCAAATAAACTATTCCAAGAGAGAAACATTTGAAAAAACAAGCCAAGCCATTTTTTTTCTTTTTTGCATTCATGAATTTCTAGATAAGTACAAATATTGCAAAAGGAATGAAAAGAGAGAAGATGGCAGAGAGAGAACTAAAGGAAAGGGAGAAAGTGACTGAGTGTGAACAAGGGAGAGAGTAAAAGAGAGATAGTGACCAAGAGAAAACAGAAGGAAGAGAGAGAGGGAAGAGAAACGGGGAATCGAAAGGGAAAAGTGAGGGAGAGAAAGAAGCAAATTGAAAAAAGAGGGGAAGAAAGAGGGCGAGGAAGAGATGCGTGAGAGAAAACACGAGAGAAAGAGAGAAAGAAGAAAAGAAGGAGAAATTGAAGGGAAACTAGTATCAGAGATGAAAAGGGAGAATAAGTAAGAAAGAGAAAAGAGTGCAAGATTGAAGAAAAAAGAGGAGAAAGATAAGGAAAGTGTGCAAAAACGTTATTGAAATCATTATTTTCCGGTAAATCCTCGTACAATCATCGTAGTTGAGCAACGATGCAGATCCTGTAGAGAGTCATCCGCTGCGACCCCATCATTCCTCCTAAGGAGGAGACCGATCTCTAAACCGCTCGATAACACCTAGGGCATCCCTATCCTGTCCTTTCCCTGAACCTTGGACTGGTCTGGCTATGAACGACAAGATATGAATGAATAGTGGTAGAGGTGAACCTTGTGCAAGACTAGCAAGACTTCGTATACAACGACGGGATGAAAAATTAACTGTTGACCGACACACTGGCTTTTAGACGGCGGAGTAGCCGAAAGAAGAATGTAAAGGGCACCACTTGCCTTCTGCTTTGTGCACCGTTCTTGGAAGACTTCCAGAAAAAATTGGCCTTATTGAGTATTCAGCATGATGCCTTCAGGAATTACCAAAACACATTCATTTCTAAGCCTTCCTGCTTTGGTCAAACAAACATTTGCTTTGTATGCGTATAAACACACACACACAAATGCACTCACATATATATGAATATATGTATATGTATGTAAATATATATATATATATATGATTATATTGATTGCGCCCTCTCACTAATCCCCTGTCTTTCTCTTTCAATACACCAAGACACTTACAAGGACAGATGCATACACACACACCCGCAAGTACGCGTACACATACACACGCATATATGTATATATATATATACATATATATGTATGTATATTTATATATATATATATATATATATATATATATATATATATATATATATATATGTGTGTGTGTGTGTGTGTGTGTGTGTGTGTGTGTGTGTGTGTGTGTAGCGAGAGAGAGAAAGGGAAAACAAAAGAGAGAGAGAGATTTTTACAGGGAAAACTTCTGAAGAAGGTCAGTGCTTGCAGCAATTTGTCGGTGTACGGTTGGACATTATGACGCTTTCGCTATGTTAAAAAAATTCGGAATAAAAAAATAAAAGATGTGGGCTTCCGAAGACAAGGACATTTTGAAGGTTGGGGGGGGGGAATAAAAATGAAAAAAGGGCCTTTTTTTCTGTCTCATTTGTGTTTTTAGTTCAGATTCGATTTTTCTCCGATTCGTCTTGTTTATATGTTGTTTTGTTTTTGGGTGGTTTTTTTTTTGGTGTTTTGGGGGGTTTTTTTGTTTGTTTTTTCAAGAGTCCTCTTTTGAGGCAGCCGATTGGAGCAACCATCGAGTGATGAGAGGAAAAGGGAGTAAAGCGCAGAAACTTGTGGAAATAATGGACAATGGCTGGAGTGACCGTAGGCAGGGGCTTTTCGGAGAAAAATCGAAAATATTAGCAGTGGACAGCCGAAGAAAAAAACTTGTATTGAACTTTTTTTTGGTTGTCAGCATTTGGCGAGCACAACAGCAATTCTGGATAATATCTAGAGGTTACCATTGAATTTTTTTCCCGACCATAAGAGTCATCTTGGTTTCACTCTAAATTTTGTAACAATTTTTTCATTACTCTATTTTTTGTTTATGCAGAGTGTCCCAGAAGTAATGCCCGATTAGTCCCAAAAGACTGGCTTAATGACAATTTGGAAGGTTGTTGGTTAGTGCTATCGAATGGACGGTGGGATCACTTGGTTTGACAACCCCTAATTTATTTCAGTGGGTAGGTCTAAAGAATGTGGTCAAGATAGGAAACCAACCTTCGTTCAAGAACTGAAAACCAGAATAGAAGAAAACGTTGCTGCCATCACCGCTTAACTTTGTGGGAATGCATGAAGATCAGTAACTTACCGTTTCAATGATTGTATCGAAGTGGACGGCAGTCAAATTGAACTTTACAGGTAACGCATTGCATTTGTATACGTTTATTAGATCCATTGTTTGTTTATTGCCCTAACAAAATTGTTTTAAGATTGTTCGTTAATTCTGGGACAGATCGTGCATTCATTTGAGGGTATCCTGTATTCATTCTATCAAGTTGTTCATGAGAGAGGCCAATGACGTAGAATGTGAAATGTGATCCGAAACGACCAAACTAAAGGTCCATTTTTTTTTTTTTCAAAGCTGAGTTCAAAAATTCTGTTGCCGCACGTGAGTTGTATTTTACATTTGACCAAGAAAAAAAATACTTGCCCTAACACCTAGGTTTCCATCACCTCTTCCGAAGTGGTTCACATGGATATAAGACGGTGATCTCACAAAAAATTTTGCTCAAAAAGGCAGCAGCAAGAACCCCCCCCCCCAAAAAAAAACAAAAAAACACAGTACTATATTCTGTTCACGTGCGGTGTCAAAATTTCCTGAACTTTCTAGCAATTGTCTCAATGAAAAGTACGAAGGAAAATATTGAATTTTCTATGGCGACAGTAGTTGAAATTTGAAGAAAAAAGGGCGAATCAATTACTAAGGTGAATCAAAATGAATGAATACATATCATAATTGAGTGATCATTATAATTTTTGACTTGCATTCCTCATTTCTAAACAGCGGGTATCGGACATATTGAATAACCCTTTGACAACATTCGAACTTGCATCTTCTCACCTCGGAAACCCGGCTTACGTACGACAACAGTTGGCGGCCATTTTTTAATATCTTTGTGTACGCATGCTTGAGAGAGAGAGAAAAGCCGGGGACTATAACCAATGTCCAATATCCACAAAAGTGATTTCAGCGAAAAAAAAAAAAGAGCGGTTGTTTGTTTATATGCTTGCGTTTGTTCGTCAGCCTTTTTTTAACAGGTTATATTACTGAACACATCGATTTGCCTTTTTTTGTTTGTTTTGTTTTTTCGAGTCTTGTTGATGCTTCCCCCCCCCCCCCGGTTTCGCGTCTTATTTCCTTTCGCGATTTTTGATCAATGACCGAAAAGAGTGAAAACATAATAAGCATACACAGACAAGTGTTCAAATAACCTAAATGTATTCAAATCAGTGATTCCCAAAGTGGGAGCTACCACCCCTTTAGGGGCACTAGAAAGGTTGGCCATGGAAGGTAAGAGAGTGGTAGGTTGCTATTAGAAAACAATGAGGTTCAAAGAGCAAAGGATACAAATCAATAACTCTCATCTCATTTTACTGTAGCTGATTTTTTTTCAAGCCCAAATATTTTCCGTTTTTCTACTTTAACGAATTCTTTTACCTTTATTTTATAAAAATAACTGAGAAACATTCGAAAAATTATACTTTTGCTTATGAAATAAATGCTTAGATTTTTTTTAGGTGAATGAAATTTGATTTTCGAAGTATTTTTTTTTTACAGGCGCTGGTGAAATAGATGCTCGGTAGTCTGAAATTTTTTGAGAAACACTGATCTGAGGTAACACGCTTGCTTACGTGTATAGACAAGGAGAGCGTGTTCCAATTTTTCACACAGATTGAAAAATCTAGATAAAGAAAACGTTCAAGAATCACCAATTGCAAAAATTTTAATTTCAACACTTTAAAACTACCAAAATAATCTATGGTTTCGACGTAAAAATTAGTAGAAGTTTGGAAACCATCAAGATGTTAAAACGCACAAAGAAACGTCACAGTTCAACAAAACGCCCCTGAACAAAGACAGTACAAAGAAAACACCGATCTCAAAAATACCTGCCAAAATCTTTTCATGGACAGAGAAAAGAGTAAAAAGAAATCTGGTTGCTGCAGGGACAAACTCCACTCCTTCTTCTATTCTGACTGACAATAATCACTGCAACTTTTGTATTCTTTATACAATAAATAAATTCGAAGTTACACGAGATTTGTCTGTTTCGCTCAGTTGGTGAGAGAGTCGCCTTGCAATTACCAGGTTGTGATTCTAAATCACGGAAGGGAAATTTTAAGCTCATTCATCGGTTTGGTCCAACAGAACAGACAAACAATGAAGAGTTCACTCCCCTGAATTCGGTGAGGATTGTTCTTGTCCTTGATACAGAATGGAGATAAGGTCAACTCAAACATGGATTGGAGTTTGACAAAAGTTGCTGGTTGCGTACAAAATGTATTTGCTGATATCCACAGTGATCAAAAATGCCCTCTGGTTAAGTATTGAGATAAGCTTAGTCTGGCACAAGGTCTCATGTATAAGACGGCCAGGGAGAACTTAATTCAGTACAACGATAATGAATGCGAGACTAGTTCGTTAACCGTTGCAGTGATGTAAACAATGAACGAATTAAACTCCGAGTGAGACGTTCGGAACTCGGATTTTCGACACTGCTTGCAACCAATAGCAATAAAAGTCCGTAGAACATTCGGTTCGCACGCTGTTGAAATTCGCCGAACTTGAAGGTAGCAAAATGTATGTGTGTGTATGTGCATGTGTGTGTGCGCACACGCTGCATCACATTAGAACTGTTTCAAAAAAGGTATCAAATCAAGATTTTTCTAATTCTGTCCATCCTTTTCCAGTATCAGACCGCAATGTCAACTTGAATAAGATTTAACAGTCAATGATTGTCATCAGAACCGTTGAAACAATTAGGTTTTCAAAAAAGAGTAAGATGTAAGAAAAAAATCATGAAAATTGATAAATTTCGGCATTGGTTTGGTCAAAAGATTCGTTCTGTTTTTTGTCATTAGGTGGCAATTGGAAAGTTTAGTTTTAATCTTCATTATTCAAAAAGATCGCTCTTGATTGTATTATAACAGCTGTCATATCGGCGTGCATGTCTAGAAAGGTTGTCGAAATTGGTGTATTTTTGTATATCGATTCTAGCATTGAAAATGAAAGAAGATAACCATTATTTTCAGCATTTTGCCATCTGCAGAAAGGTAAAAATGCCACTCAAATAAGCCTATCACATTGAATCCTGTATGTTAATATAATCCAAGTATATAAAGCTATATTTACACCTGAGGTCACAGATGAATGATGTAATATATTTTAACTTGTATACAGAAGGAGCTGCTTATTGCTATCACTTTGGGACAGGGTCTTTTTGATAACAATAACTGGCTGATCTCTTGTAGCAAAGGATATCAAAATTGGAATGGTTTGTGGTCATTGTTAAAAATAAACGTTTATTGTTGTAAATTCAATGTTAATGAATTCATTGAAATAAACTACTTCGCGTAATGAAAAATCAATATGATTAATGTAAATATTCCAATATAATTCTTATCTAATTTTAAATGAAATGTTTGGGACGGACAGATTTTGATAACAATAACCATTTGGTAACATTATCTGCGATTGTAATAAACAGTGTCCTTCGTATATTGATATTAAACTGTGAGATACAAATGTTCTATACCAGATGTTGAGTCGATGAGGAATCATAAAATCACATAGATTGTGAAAAGTTTTTAGTCTTGTTAATTCCGTCTTTATTGGCTGCGTTGGAATTGGTAAAGACAACAATGAAGTTATCCAATAATGCATAACGATTACTCTGGACATCATTCTTTATCTGAACCTCTCTGTTTCTCCCACCAACTTATTCTTATTTATTAAATTGGGTTTTCATTTGAATATATGTTCCTCTCGCCAATCGTTGTTAATGTTTTGATAGCAATAAAATAAAAGAAACTACACGAACCAATCAAATCACAAATAAATGTATTTGAAAAGTTGTTTAACTGTTTACTGTCAAAGTTACAAATCGAACCGTGTAGCGCATGCGCAGTGATCAATAGAATTGAACGGCCCGGCAGCAATTTGCCCGGCATGTTGATTAAAAAGAGCGGGGAATATATCAACAATTCGGATGCAAACGGTAACAACTTAAACAAAAGAGGCGAAAAAAGTGTAAATAGACGGATTTATTTTGTTGATTCCAGTTATTGCTTGTTTCTTTGTTTTTCTTCATTGAAATATTTATTTATTGATGTTTCTCTGTAAGTTGTAAGTCTTATTTACCCACCGCAAGCGTTGGAATTCTCAATTAATACGCTAAAATGGACAGAAGGGTATCGCTGTACGGACAACGAACGGCCTATAAAGAAATATATATACATGTCTGTGTGTATGTATATGTGTGTGTGTGTTGTTGTTGTTGTTTTTATTTGTGAGTTGAGAATGTCCCTCAGTAATATTGGTTAACGCGGAAGCCGAAAGAGTCGAAAACATACAAACAAAAACAAAAGCTATCGAAATATTCCCTCGGCGAAAGTCATGCATTGATGATGCAAAGAGTCCGTTAATGAGAAATGAAAATAAATAAACGGACACAGCAGCGATACGCAGATTAACAAAGGCAACATAATCATGGGTATCGGTAGCTATACACTGATCAATAGTTAATTCAGAGAGATTATATATATATATATATATATATATATATATATATATATATATATATATATATATATATATATATATTCTGAAATTGAAAAAAACCTAATACAGAATTCTCAGTAGAAAAGATAATAATAATAACAAACAATCATTCTGACAGAAGTCTGTGTCACCATCAGAATCATAATGGATATTTTTTATGACCAAAACTACAGTAATAACCATTAACTTTCACACGTCTCCCCACCTCTCTCTCTCCCTCTCTCTCTCTCTCTCTCTCTCTCTCTCTCTCTCTTTGCACACACTAGCACAAACGTACACACATACACACACATATATATATTATAACTTATTTTATAACAAAAAATGTAAACAGCAAAAACTTTTTGTCAACCACTGCACTCACACACACACGTACCCCCACCCCCCACACATAATGTGTTGCAATACTTCATTAATATAAGTTTGATTAGTCAACCACTTTTGTTTACATGCAAGAGAACTCATGTCTGGATTCAATCAATGTAAATATTATCCAAATATTCAGGTTCTAGCGCTTCCGATCATGCATCTGACTATTAACAAGATCAGGAAAAAAACAGATTTTTTTCTCAATGTTTAAACATTTTTAAACTCGGCATCGTAGAGTTTGCTGTTTTTACGTTATGATATCGGAACATGAAAGGCGACTTGCGAGCAAAATTTTTCCCTGGGTTAATGACATTAATCGGTTCTCAAATACATTCAAGATCCAAGCTTACAAAGAGTTCAGGAGATCTTCTAAAGTTTACGGTTACTTGATTTCATAATAAGGCGTCCAATAATCCTAAGTCTTTTTCGATAATCTTCCATTCACGAATTGTTTATGAATATTTGGCCAATACTTGTGGAAATTTCTATCAGCCCATTCTCATCAACCCTTGACCAAAGAAAACACAACTTAGCCCTTGAGATAGCAAAGTACGTGTAGGTTCAGCATACGATTTTGTTGTCTGTGTATTCATGTTAACTTAATCACCTGAAAGCCAAGAAAATTCGTGGAAGATATTAGTATTTTTTTTAGTTTTTTGATCAGATGAAGTATCATAAATTTTGATTTTTTTATGACTACTGATTACCTTAATGTTCATTATTTGCTTTTCATAAAAACTTTTATACAGACGGATTTCTTTGCTGTAGATAGCGTTTTATCGGAAAATAAAGAATAAGTCTCATGATTCGAACCCTCATCCGCAGTAGAAAGTACTGCTTGCTCCAACCGGCTATAACCATTGAGCTACAAAGACAGAAGACAGAAGTACAAATAACACCCTTAAAAACACCTTTGAAATAAAAAACAAATAATGAATTAAGATGACAGTAAAAAGAATATATATATATATATATATATATATATATATATATATATATATATATATATATATATACGGCGTTCTCCTGGAAAGTTTAGGGAACAAAAAATGTGCAATGGCTCCCCCCAAAGAAAGCTTCAGTGTTTTTGACGCTCTGTTTGGTTCAAAATACGAATTTGATGTTCGTGTATTAATGTTAACTTAATCACTTAAAAGCCAAGAAAATTCGTTGAAGATATTACCATTTTTTTCATTTTTTTTTTAATCAGATGAAGAATCTGTTTGACAAGACAAAAATAGTCATTTTGTCTCAACAATAAGACTAGATTAAAGTGGTGTGGGTCAATCCGAATAATATCACTCCTACCATCTAATATGTTGAAGTCATTCGGAGATTTGTTTGAATTGTGCGAACGATGTAAATTAGAATTTTCTTGATATTTCTAATGAAAACCTGTAATCATCAGCGAGGCAGTCAGGATCAGGACGTTGTCTAACCTTTATACAACACAATGATCTCCTGTACTCTTCACTTACAATCAAAAATGCGTTAAAATGACAAGATTGATGTTCTTCCATGTCTGACTCAAAGTCCTGACTAGGATCGTATTGGAAATTTCTGTTGGAGTCAGAGAAAAGAGTGAATGCATATAAGACCGTTTGATTAGAAGCAGTTAAAAAAATGAGTTCGAAATAGTTTCTGCTTCTTTCCGAATGCTCACTGAAAAAAGCCCTTGCAGGAGAAGTTATAAGGTTTAAAGGGGGAAAATGTTGTCCCAACAAAGACAATGAACACCATTGAAAATAACTCGGATAAATTTCGGGAAAATCAGAAGGTTTTGCATGACGATTAACGAAAAAAAAAAAAAAACTTCCAGGAGCCACAAACACTGTAAGGAGTTTGGAACCCCAGGAGTCCAGTTGAGAAGATCCATCTGGAGCCAAACTGAAAATGATCTTCAAGTATATTTAAGTAAGCTTTTCTAGGACGGGGAGAAATGGCCGAGGTTGAACGGGTTCTGGGAGTTGGAACCTTATAGACGCCGGGGATCAAAGGGACCCAAATAACAGTGACAGCTTAGGACAAACCACAGCTCAGACACTCCCTAGTCCATTACTTAGTAACCGACATTTGGATGTATCATTTTGTTACCCATCTTCCCTATATGTTCTTTGGCTCCTCCCTGAAAAAGAGGCAGCGGATACCCATGAAGCCAATAACTGTGTACATGACTATCTATCTCTCTATCTATCTATCTGTCTGTCTGTCTGTCGGTCGGTCGGTCGGTCTGTCTGTCAGTTAGTTCACATTTCTATTGTTTACATTGAATCTCTGTCTTCTCTTCGATTTATTGTTTTACTCGGCTCCAACTCTCTTTCTGATTAATTTCGGAACATTTTGAACATTTATTTTTGTGTGCAATACAGTGCACAAATTCTATATACGGGCACACATCATTATGCACGTATTTACACATGGGCCTTACACGTTTGTGATGGTATAATGAACATCATAATTCTTCTTAAAATCATCGATAACACTACATATTCCTGTAATCTATTCCATAGCTCCATTACTCTATTGTGAAAAAAATTATTGATATTCAGTTGACATCTTTTCATTTGTACTGTATATGTGTTCTCTCTCAGTCCCTTGGACTCCCTCCTAGTAAAAAGACATCGGGGTCCACTAATTCCCAACCATGCAGAATCTTTTCTATCGAGTCTCCCTGGTCTCTCCTATTTTCTGACGTTGTTAACTCAAACTCCTTTTAAGCTATTTTCATAACTCACACTGTTCAAGTTCTAACTTAGTTGCTCATCTCTGAAATTTTTATGGGTATTTTTATCTGTTTCTAACATTCACATCAGCTGTTTAGCTCTATGGTAAGAGCAACGCTTCGGTCATAGGTTCGATTCCTGCAGCAGTCAGATTTTTCTTCAATTGCTTATTCTATTCACAATTTCGAGACCAGAGAATACATTCACCATATTAAAAAGGGAGATCATTTTAAATAGAGTTTCAAGGTAATATAACGCATTCATAACAATGTTTATGTATATACATATATATGAGAAGGTATACCAATAATTCCGTAGCCTGATGATGACAAAAGAATAGATTTTACACAACAAATATTCATTTTTCGAAATAATTCCCTTCCTTCCTTATCAATACATTTAATTCAGTGGTGAATGATAATCACATAGACAGAACACTATCCAATGAAAATTTCAGATCATAATTCAGCTAAAACTTACGTGACAGACTGTGTACTTAATGATCCGCCCTAGTATGTATCCATATGTTTATGTGTCTGTATGTGCATATATGCATGTGTGTGTGTGCATGTGTGTTCGCGTATGTTTTATTTCCCCTGTCGCCCCTTTCTTTGTCTCATAGACTCTACTAAAAAAAAGAACCATCATTAAAAACAACCACCATTTTAGCGACAGACATGGCGACTGTCACAGTCATAAAAAATGTAGGGAACGTCATTTTTTTTATCGTTTATGATTTTTTATGTTCTTATTATTTAACAGGTTCTGCAAATAACAATATTCCACGTGCAGATCCTTCAGGTTATAATACTTATTATTTTTTTGTGTGTGTCCTTTCTGCCTTCTTTCTTTCAGCACAAAAAAGTGTATAGCTTAAGAAAGGGTAAGTCTCAATGTATATTCATGGAATTTCCACCTCATTCTTCACTTCTTTCTTCCGTAGATTTGCTTGCATCTCCTCCCCTTTTTCTCTACCTAAGCCAATCAATTTAGAAAGGGTGTATGCATTCATTCGTCTTCTCGTTATCTCTAATAGTTCTCAATAAATTTCAATAAAATTGAGTGAGAATTTGAGATATGGGCTATTGAATAATAAAATTTGGAGTCATTTTAGATATATGTTTTTGTTTGAAAGATATTTTTCTTTATGATTCTGTAGGAACAGTACTTGCCAAACAAACAAAAACAAGAAGCTGAATTTCAATTTCGAAGGAAGCAACTCAATATTTGTATATTCACCGTTGTGTCCCTTGTTTTTGATATTTCATTTTTATACTGTTCCTGAAAACGTGTTGTGTTGGGAGAGGTATATGCTCTCTGAAGGCTTTCTAGTTTGTTTTCTTTTTATTGTTCGTCTACGTTCTTTCAATCATATACGTATGTAAGCAAATAGAAAATAGGGATTCACCCGTGAATTACTTTCTCTTTTATTTGAATAGACATTCCTCGTTTTCTGAAAGAATAACAAAGAGCGAAAATAGCATTTGGGTTTTTTTTAAAATGAACCTTTAATGAGAATGTACGCTCCTTCTCTCTCTCTCTCTCTCTCTCCCTCTCTCTCTCTCTCTCTCTCTCTCTCTCTCTCTCTCTCTCTCTCTCTCTCTCTCTGATGACTCAGCCTAACATACCGTTATTAACATTTTCTGGTTTTAGAAACACTTTTGAAAATTTCGGATATAAATGTCTGATGAGTGATTCTTCGATTTTCGCCATTATGGCTTGCTAAATATTTTTATGGGACCGCGAGAGAAACCTTTATCTATTTTTTAGTTTTTATCGAATTCTGGTCCGAATCTGTAATTATGATAACAACAATCCTCACCAAATTTAGGGGAGTACAATTAAAATTCCTCTACCATGATTTCCAATCATCACTAACTGATTGATAGTCGTATCTTCTACCGACTAAGCAAAATTGTCAAGTCTTTCATGTCTGCCTAATAGAAATATGCAAAGGCTTATGACATTCTATCAAATGAATACTATCATAAAATCAACACTTCTCTACGGTGAACTGGAACCATCATTAAATGAATCGTAGCCGGATCTCTTACCAACTGATCCAAACTGACAAGTTTTTCATAACTACGAAATTTATCTAACTGATATGCAAGGGCTTATTTCATTCTTATCGATAGATATATTTATACCAAAAAATATTCCTACGATTTTTTTTATGATACATACAATACAGGAGTTGCAGGGGTCGTCTTCAGTCGGAAAAAAAATAAGGGTGGAGTTTGACCCTGCAACTGCCAGGCTTGTCTCTTTTCCGCCCTTTTCTTGTTCTATCTTGTCTCATTGTATCTTTTGCTCTGTCCCCCCCCCCTCTCTCTCTCTCTCTCTCTCTATATATATATATATATATATATATATATATATATATATATATATATATATATATATATATATATATATATATATATTCTCTTCCCCTCTGTCACCTCTCAAGTTCATCACTCGATCCATCTCGATCTTCATCGTAATTTCTTTTCCTTTCTCCAGGGCAGGCATTTCTCTGTGTCTGGATTTTTATTATACCCTACTTCTCTTATTCAAATTCTTCATTCACATATACACATACATGTTTACTTAGATTGTCTTTATCCAACACAAATGATAAACAGATATAAATTCGAAATGTATTATTATTATTATTATTATTATTATTATTATTATTATTATTATTATTATTATTATTATATACTGTATAAAATATATATGTGCGCCACAAATATTATTGATTATGATTCATGTAACGAATTTATCTTTATATATATACATTATGTATACATACATTTCAAACTGATATATTACACGCACACACACACGCACACGCATATATAAGTGTGTGTGTGTGTGTGTGTGTGTGTGTGTTTCTGTTTCTGTAATCGGGAAAGAGAATTTTCTAACAAGATATAATTTAATGGTGATATGAAAAAGATAGTAAATATCGAAGCACGTACCAGAAATAAAGTATAAACGAAAGCATAATATTGCTCTCCGGTATTGTCATTAAATTGTATACATATATGCGTATAGAACTATGTGTCATATATTATCTAGACTTTCATCAATACCTGTATTCTCAGTCATTGCACCGGTGTTATTACATTCACTGTCAATCTGTATGTCTCCCTCTCTCTCTCTCTCTTCTCTCTCTCTCTCTCTCTATATATATATATATATACGTGTGTGTGCGTGGTATATACGAGTGTATGTTTGCGTAAAAGTGGTCGTATATGTGTGTGCCCGTTTGTGCAAGAGCAGCTCTGATTATATATCAATTTATCGGTATATCTCTATATCAATGTTTCCTTCTCCCTCATGAAGTCAATCACCCCCTCTCTCTCTCCTCCCCTTTTCTCTTTCTCTCTCCTTCTTTCTCTCACATTCTCTCTTTATATATCTTTCTATCTTTCTCTCCCCGACTCTCTCGTGCTCTCTCACTCCATCTGCCAAGATCCAGTAAGCCAGGATATGAACTGTACCCATGAGATTAACTAGAGAAAAATGAAATGAAAATAGCAAAAAACAACATTGAAGACAACCAAAGAAAAATAATACAGGAAAAAAAAAACCAACAACAACGAAATACGCAGTCAAGAAAAGATGGTTCGGGCATTTGGTCCAATCTGCTCTATAGTCAAGGCAAGATGACGTTGTGGGTGACTTCCCTCCTACAACGATGACAACGACAACACGGTGGCGAAGATGTCCCAGACGACAGTAATAACGACGACGGTGAAATGGAATGACGAGGTGACAAAATAGGAAATAGAAATAGAAAAGTAAAAAAAATGCCTTAGAGTGTGATTTTCTAATTGTACAAAATCTAATATAAAAATTGTTGACACTAAAGCAAGTTGTACTGGACCGGACACTAGAGGGCACTGGTGCATTGAACAATTTTAGCGCCATTTCTTTTCTTTTTTTCTGCACAGGGATAAGCATATTAGTTCATTGCACAGATGAAAAGTTGGCAATTGGATGGTCACATAACTGAATGCTTTGAGGATGCAACCATAGACAGATAGATAGAAAGAAGAAGAAGAAGAAGAAGAAGAAGAAGAAGAAGAAGAAGAAGAAGAAGAAGAAGAAGAAGAAGAAAGGCAAAAGAAATGAGGAAAAGGAAGAAAATTGAAGAAGGATAACAATAAGATAAAACTGAAAAAAGTATTAAAGATATGACACCTCCGAATGTCTTTTTTGTGAGGTGGAAAATAGGGTGTTTGAAGAAGCTTTTTTTTTGTGCTGATGAAAAAGCAAGGGAAAAAAGAGGAGAAGGAAGAGGAAGAAGAAACGACAAGGAAAATAGAGTGAGAAGAAGAGGAAGAAAAATACGAGTTAAACCAAAAGAATGGTGAGAGATGCGAAAGAAAACTCGAGGGTGGAGGAAAAAGTGAGGGAAAGAGTTGAGGAAGAAGAAGAAGTAAGAAATAAGTGGTACCGGAAGAAGAGACAGAGAGGTAGAAGAAGAAAGAGAAGACGAAAGAGAAAAAGGAAAAAAGAAACTTGGAAGAATGGGACAAGAAGAAGGGGAGCGGAGAAGGAGAATGTGGGCGAAAAAAGAAACGAGGAGAGTTAAAAGATATAAAAAAATTGATGACACACATTTCTTTTTCTCTTTTTCCTTCTTCTTTCTTATTTTCTGTTTGTGTTTTTTTTTTTTGTTGTTGTTTTTTCTTGACCAGTAAATAGAATTTCGTTGGGCTGTATTAACAATATCACATGGTCACGTAGCGAAACTGGGGACGGTTGCAACAAGTCTCAGTCCACAAATCAGAAACATGCTACAGTGATGACACATGTACAGTTAGATCCTACCCATCACCAGGAATACAAAAGACAATATTCAAAATCTGCTGCATTTATTGAAAAAGAAAAACGTGTTTTGGGAGTATAAAAGTAATTTTATTCATTGGTCATATTTTTGTCACACTGTCCTGGCCGTTTGCATGAATTAATCAGAACTTAGTTTTAATCGTTGTTTTGTTGACATCTGGGTGATATGATTAGCATGTGTCAAAGTCAGTTTGTCTAGCTAGCACATGATGTTCTGACATGGTTGATAGGATTGGAGACGGTTGCAACAAGATATTGGCAGTGTCATTTTGGAATGTTAGTATTTTTAAAGAATCAGTTTCTTAAAAAGTTTTAAAAGGCTAATTAGCTGTGTCTTTTTGGGAAGTCTGTGAGTCTTTCAGGAAACCCAAGGTCAAAGATCACATTCACTGGAGTGCGACAAAAATCATTTTTTTGAAGAAGTTGCAGTTTTGTACATGTTTGATAAAAGATTGCTGCATTGTAGATTGTTTCATTCTTCCTGCCTAACATTTTACCGTTGAGAGATTGAATAGCAACTATAGCATTTGCACATTGACTGAAGATAAGTCTATGCTGCATGCATAAATAAACAAAACTCAACACCTGTTATTTGATAATAAATAGTACTATAATAATACCAATATAAAGTAATACATATTTTCAGAATACAAGACCCATTGAAACAAAAATCAGAAGTGAAATTTAATGCATTTCGAACACGTTGCATCCGTCCCTGAATATCTAACTTCAAATATTGTGAACGATATATCATTCAAAAATAATCTCAAAATGGTATTGGTAATTAGCAGACTGATATAAGTTTAATGTAAATAAAATTGGTTGGTCTTGTCTCTATGTCGGTGAGAGAAATGCAAAAAGTGTTACAACTGTACCCAGTCTCCTTTACATAGAATATCCGATAAAAAAAAAACTCATTATCAACAGCTTACGAACTATTCGTCGGCAAGCCGATTGCTTCATGCTCTCATACAGGTACAATGATTAGCCGTTCGACGATCGTTCTCTCTTTAGTACACGCATGTCTACATTTGTCTGTATACTCAGGTGAACCAAATATATTTTATCATACCTGCTATCTTGGTCTGTCTCTACCTGTTTTATCAGTAGATATTCACGGTTGGCCTTTTACACTCATATCCACTCCCTTGGCTCTTTCTTTCTGTTTTTTATGATCTACTTATCTCTAAACAACTGCAGATATGAGTCAAGTGGTACGGAATTAGACTAAAAGCCCAGACATAGAAGTCCTACTCAATTCAATCAAAGATTATGGCCACCAGATGCGAACTTTACTTGGTTCTCGTCAACAAGCGATTTGCTGATTTAATAAAATAAATCCTGAGCACAGAGCTTTCCAAACTGAGTGTCGCCGATAATTTCTCGGTATGCGTCGCGAAATCGAGTATAAATCTGTATATCTTTTGAAAGATACTTTTCTTAAATCATGTGAACTCCAGGTATAACATTATATATTTGTGAAGAATGTGTCGAAAATAATACTTAAATGAAATCTGTCACCAATGCAAAAAAAAATTGCAATGCTCTGCCTTAACACAGAACTTTCCATTTAAAATTCTTTTTTTTTTTTAAATCTCAAATCATGAATGAAAGTTGGTCATTTTCTAAGCTTGGCTCAGTCTGGTTCAATGCCACTGTATTGGAGCATCCAGTGATGGTCAAATTCACTCGTGTGATCTGAGAGCTGAGATCGTGTGATCTGCTCAGAATCGTGTAAGCATGTAGAAACGGCTTTGATTTGAATGAGTATTTGTTGAAGTTTCAACAGTTTTTAAACAAATAGTATTAAAGAACAAATACACCAATCTTCGGCTTAGTCCTATTATATGTCATCTTGATCCAGATCTACTGAAGCCTGGAAAACAGAATATCTGCGAGGACGAGAAGTTTTCCTCCTTACCACAAAATGAAAGCAATCATTTTCCTCCATTCCGTATCGGGCACATAGACAAAAGCCGGAAAGCAAATCTTAATGCGACGATAAAAGTGCGTAAAATGAAAGCGGTGAACCGTCTTCGAATGTTGGCGTTCACGAATGCCCTTGGGAGAGACATAAATCTCTCACTCCACACGAATGCTATGAATAAGCAGCATTGAAGACTGTGATCTTCAGCCTTGGTTGACCACCAGTCTACGAGACAAACTACTCTGAGTTCATAACCCGAATCGCCTAACCCAATTCGGCGTTATGAAAAATGAAAAACGGATTCCAAAAAAAAGTACGATTACCAGCGCTCCGATGGAATTCATATGGGCCTGGCAAGCTGGCGTTAGGTCATGAGATATTGCTCTCGTGAAATAAAGGAGAATGAGGCGGACAGACGATAAAATGCAGCTGTTGTCTCCACTACCACACGACATTTACAGCATTTTTGCAAATTCTCACAACAAAAGGTTCATTTGCAATGTGAAGCACTGCAAAGAGTGAATTTCAAGTGTTTTAACCTGTCCGTTTATTCATCGTGGGTACCAAAATAACATTTTTATCTGTGTCATATCTACAGGATAAGAATGTTTTCGTTATCAACCACATTTACTTGTCGCTGGTGTGCGTAATATTAACATTTTTTGTGTGTGGGACTATTTTTATCTATTTGGCTACTTCCGCAAATCGCACATTGGCTCTGTTCACTTATTTCCGCACAATCTTATGGGGGAGGGGACCACCCACTCATTCCTGTTTCTTTTCTTTTCTTTTCTTTAGCGAAAATATAACGAATATTGGAAAAATGTTAGTTATCACATGGGCCACACAGAATGATACAAAAATTAAACAAAATAATACCCATGTATATATATTTTGAGGCACAGATCCCGGTCTACGTAAGACGAGTTTTCAGTTTTTATTTTTTTACTTTTTGCGCGCTTACTTTACCACTACTCTACTGTTTCCCTGTTTTGCTTTAATCATGTCTGCACAAACAAACTAAATCTTTCTGCCGTAGAGAAAAAAATATCACGAATAGTGTAGTGTCAACTTAAGATTTGTTCTAGTAACTAATTTTCAACACTCAAAAGATACTTTAAGCATTGTAAAACAGGAAAAAGGGAAGTTTCAGTGGCGTGGAAACAATGCAAGTTTCACTTTCAGAATAAGGTTGTTACAAGTACATTCTAAAAGCATTGCTTATTATAACTTAATGGTCCGTACGAAGCAAAACTGGCCTTAAATCCCGTTTTATGCATTATTCATAGAATAATTTAAATTGTCAACTACGGCAGCTGCTGCTGATCAAAAACTGACTCGTTTTCATACTAAAATTTAAATCGTCAACTACGACAGTTGATACTGATAAGTGACTGCGTCGATGGAAGGCTTTTTCACGGAGCCAAACGTAAACACGAGCTATCGCTCGGAATGATTCTACAATAGAAATGCATCACTACTAAGTTTACTATAGAATGTTTTTGCTATAGAAATGCATGTCATTCAGGAAGAGAGGGACTGAATTCCAGCGTTACTGACAGAATAGAGCTATTTCATTCATTACTTAGATTAGTATTAGTATTAGTATTTCAATTGAAAATTGTTGTGAATAACTTTACTGTAAAAATGTTTTTTGAATGTATTTACTATGCTCAGCTAATTCTGACATAAGTCCACTTACGCGAGGATCGAACTCGCGGCACAGTAGTAATGGTCTGTTAGTTTAGCTAGCTAACCATCACCCATATCAAGTCACCCAAATGATTTTACTATAAAAATGCTTTGAAAATTAGGAGATAATGAATTGTCAATGACCAGGGATAAAAGAAGACCACCAGAACAGGGTAAATTTGATCATGTAATAACCACGTATGTTAATTTCTCCTGCTTGTTGGCGCTCACAAATTTCATTGGTTAATTTACATTCTTATCATGACGTAACAATGGAGATTACGCCATCAAGACTCTTGAGACTTTATTTTGGATCACAAATTAAAACAGACTGAATTGATTTTAGACTAAAAACACTTAAAAATCAGTATATTTGAATTACTGAAAGATAAATTGCCCAGTTAAATAAATAGCTTTAGGCTCCTCAGCGTCGATACATACATAAATAACCCCGTAATTTTTACCGGTTTATGCTCGTTAAGTGTATTACTAACTAATATCCGTGAAAATTGACGAGTTTATATATGGATAGGTACAAGGAACACAAAGCTATTTTATTCGGTATTTTTTTTTCTTTTTGATCATTCAAGTATATTAATTTCTATTTTTATTTTAAGTCACAACACAACTCAATCTGATTCAAAGGGAGACTGCATATCGAGTCTTGAGGCAAGATGTATTTTAAGCATCAATGGAGTTAGAGGGCTAAAAATTTAAACAATCACTCATTATGTCTAAAAAAAATGTGTTTTTTTTAAATTCATCTTTAGATAGGTTTTAGGGTGGAAGTTCAGTTTGTAAGTTTACGCAGAAGAGACCTCCCAGTTTGTTCCGGCCCAGCAGCATTCACACCAAATATGGCGTGCAGGTCAAGAGACAGTTCCTATTGAGTGACTAACCAGACCTGTTTATCGCTGTATCCATTTTTGTTAGTTACGTTTACAATAGACCACCATATTAATCATAAGGCTGTGATCCACCAGATATGTGGTGTGGTCGTACGTTCACGGAGAATGGACCTCGGCTGGGACACTTCATGGTTCACATAATATCTCCGAAGTTTCTCATTGAATTTCAACGACTTTTTCTCAAATTTCAGGTCATAGGCTAAGAAAAAAATGTTCCGATTACTGGGTGGATCCAATAATCATTTTCGAATTGAGAGATATCTTTTTCAAATATTAAGACAATAGTTTGGAACTTGCATATTCGTCTCCCCAACATCGTAGCTATATATAGACTGATTTTCATCCAGTTCTTTGTCAGTGTAAAGCATTAGCAGAGGTATGTGCTGAGTTATCTCCAGTTGTATACGTATAAATCCCAAACTTGTATATAATTTTACGCAGAGAAGCACACATGCGTGTGTGTATGTATGTGTATCATATATACATATATATACACAAGAATAATGTATTGTTCTTTATATAAGTTATTTCGGTTCTCCATAAGTATCTCCCTATGCCAGCTTCTGTTTATCTCGTCATACGTTTATCAAATTAATCATATTTTTCCCAATATCTCTACCTATGTCAGCTCTTTCTTCATCTTTTTATCTATCAATTCATTTTCTCCATCGATCGTTTTATTTCTCCTGAGCTCTCCAATATAAGAAGGAAAAAAAAGACAAGTGAAAGGCAAAGCATCTTCAAAATCTAAAAACGCCCGAATCAAATTGAAAGCCAATAGAGACAAGACTAGCAACGGTTACAGCTGTCCTTTTACATCGGTGAAGAACTCAAAAAACCAGCCTCTGGTTGGCAGTAATCTCAAGACGCAAAATGTCGACCTGCACGTCCGCCTTGACACAACCTCCCGGGCCCGTCCCCTGCTTGCGCTGAAAATCTAATAATGAAAAGTATGAATAATTCTATAAATCAGTCATCTATCATTGCCCAACCACCGAAGCCTCAAAAACCGGGGAGAAAGGCCGCGTTCCTCCATTATTATTTTTTTTTTTTTGTCTTCTGTTATCAATTTCTTGTCCCTGTCTTCCTCTTTCTTTGTTTCCTTTTTTTTTCTTTCCCGTTATATATATATATATATATACGTGTGTTCGTGTGTGTGAATTGTGTGTGTGACTTGTGTGTGACATGTGTTTATATATGCACTTATATATATATATATATATATATATATATATATATATATATATATATATATATATATATATATATATGTGGATGTGTGCGTGTGTCTGTGTATGCACTAGGGTGGTCTAAAAAAACGGTCATTGAAATTTCTCTCAACACGATTGTTTCTATGCTCTTTGATGTAGAAAATATACGTACAAAATTTCATGTGATTTGGTTTAAAATTCAAATTGACCACTTCTGTAAAAAATGGGAACTCTCATAAATAAGACGCAATTTTCAAGAAATTTGATTTATATCCTACATACCCTGTAATAAAGCAATTATAAATATATGTATATATAAGAAAGGAATATGATACAAACATAGAGTAAAGTTAGTTTTCATTGTTTATCCACAATCAGTGCCGCCGTGATGAAATTGGTATTTGCTTTTGATGGGCGTCAACGATCACGAGGAAGCATTGTTCCTGATCTTTGTTTCTGGTAAACGCTTCATTGTACCGTTGGATGAGAGTAATTCTTTGCTTGACAGAATCATGACAACTTTTGTCTTCAAGGCACGCTCTCTAAACTCCTAGTTGTTATCATTTGACTAATCTTGAGGATCCCTGTCTTTTTCATTGTATCAAAGAAGATGCCCCCTTTGTAATAAATGGTACCATGTACACTTATACAACCACCTGTCATATTAATGCATCAAAGATAGTGGTGATAGTGGTTTTGCACCATATGACGTCAACAAATATGTGATGTCAACAAGCTATCCAAATGAGCTTGATGCCTTTTCAATCCTAACACAGGTTCCATGATGCAAACCTGTATTGGATGCAGTTGTATTACTAACCAGGCCTTTCATAAGCTGTTTTATGCTTAATTGTCTTAAAGTGCCAGGGACTGCACTTCTCCAGTTGTCTGCTCCGTCTTTGAGACACCAAAAAGGTTTTCGTGGCAATTAAATGTGATACTAAATGCTATTCAATCTACGTCCTTCTCTGAATATCAGGTGGCTTTCTATCCCACTGCTGGAGGACATAGTCTTCAAGAGAGAATGATGCCAGGTCGTCTCGCGCCGTCTATTGCTTTCTCTGACGATGAATAGAGCTTCGAGAGCATGTCATCAAAGATTATGACGCAAAGTCTTAACTACTGCTCCACTTACGAAGCAGCACTGCCAGAAGATGGATTGGCGTGATCTACTGCCTCAATTACTTTTTGGAATTTTAAAATGTTCTTAACCTCAATCTTCTTGAGACGCTAATCAAGCAGAGCTACTGGCGGAGAAACAATTGGAATCGATGGATCATCATCTTCATCTAAAGATGAAGATGGGGTTGCAAGTGCTAATATCCGTGCGTTTTCCAACTCTTGTTCAATTTGATACGTTTCCTTAAACACTGCTTTCTCCTCTATTCCGCTACGCTTTATATCGTATCGAGCGGTGGCTACTTTATCAATGCCAATCAGGCGACAAAGATTTACTTCATATTGTATGCACAAAATCTTCTTCGTTAATAACTGTAATCATGGCATCACTAAATGCGATATTAAAGGCTTCCTGTACATCGATTGTGAACATATTTTCCAAAATTTTATCCGTCACCCAGCCTTGTTTTCTCATCTTCACTGAATTATAGCATTGAAAAGGCTTCACGGGTTTCCTGCTCAATGAATACACCCATTGCTCGAAAATCTAAAACACTAATTTGATAAATTATGAAAAAATGTTTTTATAAATCAATTAAATTTTCTTAGTTAAGATTCACTGTATTTTTAATGCAGATAAAAGACCTCGTTCTTTGTGTCGAATACATCGTATATTTTTGATAATTTCAGTAGCTACATATTTTAGATATTATAATGATCTAATAAATTTCTTATATTGATAAACAGTATACAAAACCTGTTTAGAATAGTGTAAAATCAACATGATCCTATAACAGAAAGAGCATTTTTTGTATTTTGAACGTTTTGGCGGAGCTCCACGCTGGATCATTATGAATATTATGAAAATTTGGGTGACCTACGTATTGTTTGTGCTTCCCTTTTTATATTTCGGTCAGTATATATATATATATATATATATATATATATATATATATATATATATATAATATGAACTGCAAAGAATGAAAAAGACTGGGGAGTAAAGTGTTTTGAAGTAAGGTTTATTTATCCATAGATGTTCTTTTTTTGTTGTTGTTAATGGTCCCGATATGTTTCGGGGTGTATTCCCATCTTCAGTGGTGTGTGCTGTGTTAAAGATTTTATTTGGAACCTGAGTCAACTATCAGGAGCTTTGCCTCGTGAGTAAAAAATTATATATATATATATATATATATATATATATATATATATATATATATATATATATATATATATATATATACAGCTCCAAACCATATATATATATATATATATATATATATATATGTATATATATATATATGTATCTGCTCAGAACAAGCTAGCTATCTAGCCATCTCAGACTGTTAATATCTACCAATCGGACTATGTTTATTAGTATCTATCCTATTTATCTTTTTGTCTTTTCTCGTTATTTACTCATGACTTATATTATTCCAACACTAACGGCTTCTTCTTAAAACTTAAGTGACTAGACGCTAGTCCGGCTACAATGAATATCTTGAGAATTTTTACTTGTTATCTCCATACATTTATTTATCATAACACGCATGTACGTTTTTTGTTTATATGACTGTGTATACGCGTATGTTCATGGGAGAAGGAAGGGCTACATACAACTCTCTCTTGATTTATTTCGTTTCTCAAGTTGCATATCCCAAAAGCCACGAAACGGGTTTAAAATATAGTCATAACCCCGCCAAAAATCGTGGTCATATAAGTTATGGCAAATCTTTATATATCATTGGAAAATTATGTATACTATATATTACTTTTAAAGAAAGGAAGTCTAATTCCGTAAAAGTAGGAAGGAAATGTAGAATGAACAAAGGAAGAAATAACAAAAGAAAGAAAGAAAGAAAGAAAGAAAGAGTGACATGAAGAAGGAAGGGAAAGAAAGGAGAAGATATCGAAAAAGAGACAGAATGTAAACCCTCACATCGGACTCGGAGGCCGATATCCTACCTCTGGACTACGGAATGGGTGCTGAATTTAAGCGATATATTCATTTACGGAGAAACTCCTCATCCACCAGAATGCTATATATATATATATATATAGAGAGAGAGAGAGAGAGAGAGAGTAAATAGAGAAAATGAGAGAAAGAGGGTAAAAGTAAAAATGAACAAATAGAGGGTAGATGAGAAAAAGAAAGAAAGAAAGAAAGAAAGAAAGAAAGAAAGAAAGAAAGTGAGAAAGAAAGAAAGAAAGAGAAAAAGAAAGAAAGGAAGAAAATGTTTTAACAACTGAAGAAAATCAGAAAAAAGAATGAAAAATATATTGGAAGCCAAGGAACAGATAAAACAAGAAAGCTGGGAGAAAATGAAGACGTAAGGAAATTAAAAAAAAAACTGAAAAAAAGATTGAAAGAAAAATGTTATTAGAACTTAAAAATGCTCCGGGACTTTCGGGAAAATTTGCGTTCATTTTATCACTGATTCGAAGAGGAAATTGATAATTAAATGATGACAAGAAATATGGTAGTTAGAAAACAAACAGAGCATTTCAAGATGCAGGGATGGAGAGAG
The DNA here is from genome assembly GCA_963457665.1 of Thysanoteuthis rhombus. Classification (NCBI taxonomy): domain Eukaryota; kingdom Metazoa; phylum Mollusca; class Cephalopoda; order Oegopsida; family Thysanoteuthidae; genus Thysanoteuthis; species Thysanoteuthis major. The sequence goes on along the minus strand of OY735234.1, from coordinate 4,044,220 downwards.
GAAAAACAATGGAAAAAGATGGAGAAGAAGATTGAAAAAAATCTTGAAAGATTTCAGAAAAGTAAACGAGAATAAAAGAGAGAAAAAGGAGCAAAAAGTCTTTCAAATAGTCCGTCAATTCGGTAGATTCAAAGCGAGAAAAAAAACAGAAGACCAAGAAGGTTAAAAACATAAGGATCTACAAGAAGTCTAGATATATTTGAAAAATGCCGTAAACTAAAAAATAAAAAGAAGGGAAAGCAAGAAAAGAAAATCCATCGATTATGTTGATTGAAATAAGAGGCAAGTGCATCATTGAATTTTTGTACAACGTCAAATACACCACTTGGGGCTGATACGTCAATTTGGAGTCCGGGAAATATGTGTAACACGGGATAGAAAGGACGATTGGTCGGGATCAAGAAGCAACTGTTTCGTTTTCGGCCGTGTCATCGCCATCAGCAACAAGAATGGTTGGCGATGTAGACACGAATAATCCCCATTCAGTGTCAAAGCCCCGAACAAGTTTGGGTTACATGAATACGAATGCATATTCCTAAAAGGCTTGATAGACAGTGGTGGAGGACATTGAGATAGATGGGAACACACCGACAGATAATGGAAGATTAAACTATATAGACTGACAAACAGATACGAAATATAGATATAGAAAAATGAGTAAATCTGCAAAGTCTGAGAGAGATATATAATGAGATCATTGGAAACGCATTCTTATAATTTTACCCTTGGGCTCGGCAATATACATATATATATATATATATATATATATATATGTATGAGAGAGAGAGCAATAGTGAATATACAGCAGACGCTTGTATATGTATTGATTAATTAAGTAGATCATTGATGAAATAAACTGTTCAATACCATCAGTAGAGCGGTTTTAAAAAGCATCGTTTGAAAATCTTTTTCCAGTGAAACAGAATGTACAGTCTGTAATGGACTATTGAAAAATTGTACTCATTTTATACATCTATATCTATGTATATGTGTGTGTGTGTGTGCGCGTGTGATTGTATTGTAGATGTGGAGTGATTCGACAGAATGTTGATGAAAGTGACAATCGGAAGATAAAGAGAAAAACTCAAGACAAAGCAGGTGTTACATCACAGAAAAATGTTATTATAACGTGGGCATGTTTCGATGCATTTCAACGGGTACCAATCATCTTTTCCAGATAAAAACTTGCAGCAGTACAGAGACAATTTTGCTTTTTATATGTTAGAGGTTGAGAGAGGAAATGGGGATATTTCTGTGTTGTTTGGTTGTTTAGTAGTTGCAAGATGGGGGTGTTTGTACATGTGTTGGTGAGAGTCATGTTTGGTCTGAAATAGGAAGATTCTGTGTGAAGGGGTGTCAGGGGAGTCCCAACCTCTCCTCTTACTGCCCTTTCTTATCTGAGACAAGCCAAACACCCCAAAACAGGAAACAAACCCCCTTTCACATATTATTATTATTATCATCATCATCATCATCATTATTATTATTATTATTATTATTATTATTATTATTATTATTATTATCATTATTATAATAATAATAATAAAATGGGTATGTAACTCCGACAGAATAATTTTGAAGGCATTATTTTACTAAGAGTCCATTTGAAGTGACCTCCTGTTATCGTACGGGAAATGCGTCAGTTGGCCGAGACAGCGTAAACAGAATAAACAGCTAAAGAATGGGTTGCTGCAGGGATCGAACCTGCGAGCAATAGGGAGCTATCTTATCGCTGTTCTAACTACTGAGCTAAACAACCTGCTGGTAAGTCAGAGGTCCAAATTACTGCTATTTGTCCAAATTTTGTCTGATTCATTAACTGTCCATTTCTGCTAAATGAATTGGCAATGATTTTTTGTAAAAAATTCCTCCTATCTTAAAATTAAATTCGCTAGTTGAATCTTTTAGAAACGGAACTGAAAGCACTAAACACTTGTAAGAGAATTGTAGTTGACTTATCATCTCTTATCAGCAGCTAACTGAGTACGCCCTAAGCTGTGTAATTAGGGTGGAATTAATTGGGATTGGTGATGTACCGAACCCTATTCGAACGGAATGTGGCGAACGAAAGAGGAACCTTTAGGTCAACTCTGACTGCAATCGGTATATATATATATATATATATATATATATATATATATATATATATATATATATATATATGTGCATGTGTATACCAGTACTTAGGTCGAAAAAGGTTGAGGACCCCTGTTTACTGTATACGTTTGTGTTTGTAGGCCTTGTATTTTTAATTGATGCATATCAGTCATTTTGAATATTAATTGGTGCCTTTTACCCAGAAAGAAGGCGAGAAAGAACACCGGGAACGAAAATAAGAACATCGATGTAGAAAGAGAGGAAGAAAGGAAGAAAGAGAGAAAGAAAGAAAGAAAGAAAGAAAGAAAGAAAGAAAGAAAGAAAGAAAGAAAGAAAGAAAGAAAGAGAGTGGGTTATCGAAAAATGCGAAAAGGGAAAATTATATAGAAGCGAAAGTAAGCAACGTATGGAGATGCAAGAAAGAGAGAGGGGAGAAGAGGCAGAGAAGAGAGAGATAAAGAGAGAGAAATAGGAGAGAGTGAAAGAGAAGAGAGAGCGAGAGAAAATGGGAGAGAAGAGAGAAACAAAGAAGTTTTTCTTTTTCAATCTTTCAAGTGGTGGTGAGACGCTCACATACTAAACTGTGACCTGAAATCCTGATAGCGTCCACTTGAAAGACGTAATGATCACGAGAAGCCGCCGATTACGTCGTTGAGGTCCTAGCTCCACTCCTACTATCGCCTGTCCAGCTCCCTCACGTCTACACCACCAACTCACTAGCAGTTTAGTACATTCGTCACCTTTCTTGTCTTGCCTTCTCTTCGCCGGACCGTTTTGCCGTTAGCTTGCCCAAGATGAGGTCTTCATTGACCTGTATTGCTGACGTGTCTTGTTCAGCTGCTCCATTGCACGTGCACGCTTGTAGAGCAAGCAAAAAGATTTGAAAAGAAGCAGGGAAGATAAAAATGAAGGAAGATTTTGTCAGACTCCAGTCCAAGTTGGTGGCTGGAGTTGACTTCGTTTACTCACCGTAACAAGAACAAGAACCATCAAAAGTTCGCCGGCACAATCAGCAGAAATTATATACGGTTGTTATGAAAAAAAAAAAAAGGAGCAATCTTGTAAAATAACCCACAACAAAAAATTGATTTTTTTTTCTCATTGAAAATAACTAAACGAATTTTATCTATTATGAATACAGTGGGGTAAAGTTTGGGGTTGTTTTTTTTTCGAAAGATCTGTGGAAGTATTTCTTTTTAAATTAAGAATTATCTCAACTTGAAAATAGCAAAGCAAATGATTTTTTTTTAATTCTCAACCGCAAAACGGAAGTATCACAGATCAAAAGTCCTCTAACGCATATGCACGTGAGGTGAACATATGATCCAAGTGGCTATCCGGATTTCCTCCCTTCATTTTAGCAGAAGCCTTAATAATTAAATATCTTTTCAAGACCTGTAATAATTCGAATTCAACTCCACCTAGCTATGTATTGTGAGTATATATCATTCATCTTATACAAAGACGAATGGAAATAACGCCTTCAAAATTGATCATAGTCACTGAGAAATTAACATTATCCAATATTGGCTTGTCCACCATGTTACTCATTTGTGCACATTTAGAAAACACGGCTGTATTATTCGGATCATAGTTGTTACCAATCTGACAGAAACTGGCATCTAAATTATTATGTAAAGATATATGTATGAAAATACTAAAGTTGCAGTAATCATCTCAAGTTGGAATAATAAAAGAAATGAACTCTGCAGCAGCTAAGCTTGTCTTCATTCAAATTTTTCTGATTTATACAAGGTGTTCCAAAAGCGAGGCACTCATCTTAAAGACAACTCGTATTTAAATTATTTTAAATGTAAAACTATTTAAAATCACAAAAAAAAAAAATAATAATAATCCTAATTGCATATCATCTGAACTTAGCAATAAATGTTGAAAGTGGTGCCCTCAAACCCGGATGTAGGTTCGAGCCCGTTTCATTGGAAAACAACCCCACACAATTCGATGAACACTCGAATGTGGCTAGCGTATGTTAAAACCATTTCAATTACTACATTGTGTTGTTACTGAGCTCAACGTTACTACCTGACAAATATTGTTGCTTGAAATTCACGTACACGTAAATCCTACCGTCTCAGTCTTTAGAGTTGCGTCCTTTGCGAAAAGCTCTTGTATTTTCCAAGTCTGCTTTTGTAATTTACTTCCACTTCTTGCCTGTTTTCATTACACCACCCCCTTTTTAGCTCAAATTTATTTAATACATACGTGATGATGAAAATGACTTAAACAGCCGTATTATGTACATCAAAGGCATCCATCGATAAAAAAAAATAATACACAAGACGGGCCTACGTTTGTGAGAAAGTTTTGAATGTTTTTTTCTCAATTCAAGATTTTAAAAAGTGTGGGCACCCCACCTTGGTAGGAATACTGTGTGCACAAATATTCGTAATGAAGTTGGCCTACCTGCTCGCTTCTAGAATACTCTTAGATGCCTTTTTGAAATCCCCTACCCACCGCTTAGTAATATAATTAATTTCCGAGAGTCCATCTCTACTTTCTCCTCCTTAATTGAGGCGGTAAAGATTTGTCAAAATTTTCCCATCAAAATCAACTATTAAACAACACAAGGGGGAGAACTTGGTTGAATTAATTGTGTTTATAAACACCATTTCCTGTCAATATGTTCTCACTTCCCGTGAGCCTCACCCTATCCTTATCAAAGATCTCGAACGACTTTGTTTTGTTCAGATCTTACTTAATTGTGTCAGTGGCCATAGTTTCCGCCTCGCCTGGCTCATATCAACCTCCCCCCCACCCAGCTTATTGTGACAGATTTCCCCAGCAGCTTATTCCGACGTCCCCCAACCCTGGACAATTAGGCACCTAAGTGTAAACATTCGGACACCCTTTTTACCTAGATTTGAACACCGACCGCTATCTCCGGTGAGAGATACGCAATTACTCAAACTTCGAAGCAATTCATTCTTTTTTCAAGTTTTCTTCATTTTTAATATTCGTCTCAGGTTTTCTTCTTTCATTACTCTTTTTTTTTTCTTTCTTTTTTTTTTCTCTCATTTTAACACTTTCATTATCATCTTTCATCGTTCTTTTCTTTATTGCTTAGCCCCTTTCTTTCTTCCAACTCTCTTTTGCTTCCTTCCTTTCTTTCCATTTTCTCATTCTCTATCTTTCTCTTTTTTCTTTTCTTTTCCTTTTTTCTCTCCCTTTCTCTTCATTTTTCATTTTCTCTCTCTTCCTTCATTTCTTCCTTTCCATTTTTCTTTTCTTTCTCTTTCTCTTCATTCTCTTTAATCCTTCTCTAATACTATTCCATCGTTTCTTTATTTTTTCTTTACTTCAGATAATCTTTTTCTTTCAAGGTTATTCTTCTCTTTCTCCCTCCCTCTCTCTCCCTTTCTCTCTCTCTCTCTCTCTCTCTCTCTCTCTCTCTCTCTCTCTCTCTCTCTCTCTCTCTGTTCATTCAGCTTCCTTTCTTCCTTTACTTTGTTAATTAGTCTTAACGGTTGACCCTTTTTTTTAATCCCCCCTTTGCCCCAACTACAACCCCCTCCTCTTACTTTTAATCTTGATATTCACTCAACACTTTTTCTTCCTCATTTCCACCTCATCCTTCATCTTTCTTTCTTCCTTTTCTCTTTTTTTTTTACGTCTATCAACTTTGATGGGGGGGGATATGTATTACACTGCGTCTTTCCATCCACCGATTTTCCGTCTGTCCGTCAGTCTATCTGTTAACACAATATCTCCGAGAGTTCTCAAACAATTTCAAAGTAATTCAATGGAAGGATGGACAATAGGCTACAGAAGAAATTATTCAATTTTGGGCTGGATCTATCGACAATTACCTCCCCTACGTCGCAATCCCGTTGACAGATGCATGCGCTCTCTAGATGCTTTATAGTCCTTTCCTTTATTTCTCTTTCGTATTTTTTCCTTTATTTGCGTCTCCTCATTCATTTGTTTTACCGCTTAAATCCTCTTCCTCTAGCCCTCCATCCATCCACATATGTCTCGCTCATTTAGCCAAGCCTGCTACTCTCCGCTTGTCTGTCCAGTCAGTCGACCAGTTTGAAGCTCAACTTCTTGCTAGCAATTGTAATCAGCGCACACATAGATCAATTGCATAAGAGTATATGTATAGGCTGATCACGTGGGCCTACCCAGTGAAAGTTGACAACGGAAGAAGAGGAGTACGCGAGAATGATAATTATAAAATCTGGCTATTTTGATGAGCTGTCGCAATTCATAAGTTCCTAAATAAATAATAATAAAGAATTGTGTCTTGGGGAGGTTAGTCTGGAAGACGGATCCTTGTGGCCGAATCGATTCATACAGTGGGGTTAAGATCACGAGAATATATATATATATATATATATATATATATATATATATATATATATATATAAACGTGAGCTAGTTTGTGTAGCAAATCCACATTCTAAAATACATATAAATATATATATATATATATATATATATATATATATACATATATATATATATATATATATATATATATATATATATATATATATATATATATATATGTATATGGTGTATTCTGGTTAGATGGAACATTGGTTACAAAGAATAAATACTTTGTAGGACAAAATTAGGAAGAATAGAATCAAACGTATGTAGTGTTTTATCTTTTTTATGCAAATCCATTTAAAATGAGTGACCACCCATAAAGACCAAAATTCGTGGTCCCGAAATGTTCTCCTCAGCGTGTTATGAATACAATGGTCTTTAGAACCACGTTATTTTATCATATTCGATACCATTTGCACAGCACACGTATTAGATTATTGATGATCTTTACCTACTTGAATAAACGATCAGCTTATCACCACATCAAAATCCTTCTACTAAAAAAACTTAGAAGAACGTCTGGCTCTGAAGTCTGCAGTTTGTCAATCAAAAATGTTATAACATACTCATAAAGCAATTTCAGAGTTCATGACTATTGAGTATTGCTACCAAATTACGTAAGTAGTGAATCATGGCTGCCACATCAGCAATAACCTCAACAAACAAAATATACTCATTGGCTAATGGTTTTAATGTAATCTGACGCTTACCATCGCATTTCGAATGGCTGTAAGAGTGCTACCAAAAAGAGGCCGAAAATGCTGAGAGTATAGTTTTTTGTCCAATAATGGAAGTTCTCATTACAGAAGTAAGATTTATAGGTACTGAATACATCTTTGTATGATATTAGTAAAACAGTGTATATTGTATTTACTAATTAGCATTGATATTTGAATATCCTATTTTATTTACAAACTAATACGTGAAAATATTTCCTTCGGAACACTCGTAATGCATTCATATAACATAACACCGTTAATGGGAAGTGTGTTCGATTTCACTACATCCAACAGAACAGAATTTCGCAGGCGATATCGAATCGATTGCCATTAACGATTTGATGTACAGAAGACCCAAGTCATCCTTCTGAGATATGTTCCAAGACCATCAGCGGATTCCGAAACTGAAGATACCATTAAACCTTATATGTGCAATGTTTTCTCATACATACATACCTGAGATTGAGTCTAAGTTATAAATTAAGCACGATAAGAAACTAACAACAATTAATGATTATAAAAAAAAAAACAGATATAAGAATATATTGTGATAACAATTTTACCGTAGATCTTTGCAATATCAGCACGCATGGTCTTTCTTTTCTCGCGAACTTTCACCATTTAACTCAAAGGAATCCTTTTACGGTTTCTTTGGGGCACATCTGAATTGCCAGCATCAATATTCTTGCACTTCAGTACCATTATTGAGTAAAACTCATGAATTATTTATTGCAATAGTCCGTGAGTAACTGATACTGCAAATAAGGGGGCACTATATATATATATATATATATATATATATATATATATATATATATATATATATGGGGGGTATACCTATGTGTGTGAGTGTGTGGTATATATATATATATATATATATATATATATATATATATATATATATATATATAATTGAGTTGTTGAGACTAAACAAAAAAAATGAATGAAACAATTATTTGAAAGGTTGGCAAAAAACGAAGAAGCATTTATAGCGATTTGTACTTGAACACAACTCAACAACTGCGACGAAAAAATAGATGAGAAAATGAAATATTGGAAAAGATTACGACAGAGATTTATCCGAATTAAAATCATGGAAAAAAAAATTGTTCGTCAAATACAAAATGAATTAAATAAAAGAAATATGTCTTTGTGTTAAAAACATCGGGATAAAAGAAAAGTAAATAAAAAATCTATGTAATAAATTTACCCGAAAAGAAAAAGAGAAGTGTGCGCGAAAGAAACGAAAAGAAATAAAGAAAAATGGCCCGACTTGTAAACGAAGAAAAATTATAAAATTATCAATATTTAATGAACAAAAAGCGCCTGTCAGGTTAAATAGGAAAAAATCGTTTTTCTTAATTTCTTCTATTTTTTCATCATCAATGAAGATGTATGCAAGAACGAACTTTTCCATCTTGTCCGTACTTTCGTTGGAGAAACTGATAGTTTCAAAGCCTCAACAGGAATAAATAATCAGTCAAAGATACATCGGAGGGACAAGGAAACTAAGATGTTTCTCCACGCCTTCGAATGAAAAAAACTGTTTAGACAGGATAGCCTAGTCACTCAATAGAAACCGTCACATGACCAACGTCTTTCAGAAGCATACGGTGTTAGCGTGATCAATTAAAAGATCGGAAAAAAATTAGGGATGATCAATGAATTTTTATAGCTTAGTGATTAAAGTTATTTACAATGTAACCGTTTTGTGGATTTAAAAACAAAACAGTTTTATTGATATTGCTCCTAAGCAGTGTTGATCTAACGTCACACACACACATATACATATATATATATATATACATATATATATATATATATATATATATATATATATATATATATAAATCATTTAATAGTATCGACTTTTTTTCTCCAGTTTTCGAATGGTGTTCTATATTGCAGATTCTATGAGTGGATAGATATCGCAAAATTCATGTAGTATTTATTCAAATGTTTTTTTTTTATTATCTTCCGGTACTTTCAACCATCATGGTTCTTTTTCAGCGTTAGTATTCTTCCAAGTCGCAGAGCTACCTTAACTATAGCATTTGTATTAATTTTCTACTTTTTGCTCTGGTTTACACGCTCACGCTTATCAACATACCCATATGCAAGTGTGTACATATGAACAACTATTTGCTTATTAACCATCACATCAACGTATACACAAACATAGACACGCATAAACAAGCAGAAAAAAAGGGAAATGGGCGTGTGCGGATACATAAGTACGTGTAGCAAATAGAGAATGGAATCGGAGGACCGAATTCAAATTTCGGCTGAAGCTGCTTTTCTTGGGAAGGCAACGAAACCACATCCTTGCTCTTTGTCCCGTAGATATCTTGACGAAACAATGACATGACACTGGCATGCCATGGTAATCGACAGATCAGAGGGTAGGCAAGAGAGCACGTTAGTAAACCGCTCTCCTATGACTAGCTTACCAGCCAATCACTGGTAACAGTGAAATGGTGTTTTGCCCATTCTCAACAGTGAGTGGTGCCAGTCTCACACACATGCACCCGTAAGCGCACGTACCCCCAACAGATTGTAACATGCATTCAATGCAGTTGAAAATGTATTCAAATATTTTTTTCAAGTTCTCGTCACTGGCATGGCACGATTGCAGACGGAGAAAAGAGTTAACAGGGTAGCACGAAGACAAACCACTTTCTTGTTACTACTTCACATCCAAGAAGTAATAACATTGACAACCTTTACAAGGGTCATTCTCTCTCTCTCTATATATATATATATAATATATATGTATATATTTCTTTCTCTCACAACACATACGTATAATTTGGGTACCACACACATGATTGGAGGGATGGGTGGATAGATACAGACGCATGTAAGTGTATTTCAGTTTTCATAATAGGATCGTTAGTTCTTGCTGCTGCAAAACTTTATATACATTTATATGAATATAACTCTCTGCATACATGTAATACGCTTGGAAATGTCTTTAAATATAAAAAGACAGTGGCGATAACATTAACTCAAAAGAGAAGAGATGCGACGGAAATCTACACTAACTGCATACACGCATGCGCGTTTAAAAGTCATTGGAAGTATATTTTTCTTCCTGTCGGAACTGGCCCTGCAGGAGAGAGCCTGACTACCGATTTATCTTGCACATTTTAAACGAAAAAAAATTGGTCTCGCAAATAAATATAAACAAGCTTCCCGTACCGCCCTGTCTCACCTTGCTACTTCTTTGTCTCTTCCGAATCTGTTTTTTTTTTTCTTTTGTTTGTTTGTTGTTGTTTTTCTGTTATTGTTGGTCATGATGGAAAGGTTTGTTGCCGATGACATGGCGGAAGAGGTTATAAACAGTACATTCACTTTACACTCTTGTAAAAGCTTCATCCATCAATATTATTCCCGACCCGAAACCCCAGTACACCCAACATCCGAATTAAACCACGGACCTACCGGGCCCTCGATGCCACTAAATATAACCTGTCAAAGTACACTTCCCCACAGAGATTTAACCATCGAAAGTAGACCTTTTTGAACAGTTCTTGTCTTTCAGGCTCGTTAACCAACACCCCAACAATGGACGGAAAAACTAATGAAGACTGATGCACAACATCGTTACTGTAAATTAACGAAACGAAAGACAGATAGAAATCATGGATGACAAATACTTACGTATCCTTATATCAGAGGTCAAAGGGATGGCTCAGTTGGCAAATGGTTTTGTCGTTGGCTCAGCGATATCCCCATAATGCCTGGTTTCTTATTCTGATATTCAAATTGGCTTCCGCCCAATTAATCACGTGATATCGAAGCTACGCAATCTTCCTACCCCTTTACGGTCAAATGCCTGGAGATTTTTTTTTTAAAAAGAGCTCAAATATCGAATTTGAATACTTATCTAGCCATAGACGAAGATACCTTGTCTAAATATTCTAGCACGTGACTGCAAAACTCCAATACTTCTAGAATCAATATTGATAGAATTATATACATGCGTGTTTTATTCGGGCGTTGGATTTGAGAGGAAAACAGAGCTCAAACTGGGGCAAGGTTTTCTTCTTTCAAATTGACCAACACAAAAACAAAACAAATGGGGAGCATAGATCTGATCGCAAACGCCCCCTGGTTGTTTATACATGTGTCCCCTAGCCACATCTACATTAGCACCTGGGAACCTGTCCTTACTCACGTGATTCTGCGGAGTCATATTTTTTTCAATCACTCATCGTTATCGAGAAACAGGTCATTTGATCACGCCAGCTATGACGCTTTTTTGCTAACGCCGTTTCTGAATATATATATATATATATACTTGTGTGTATGTGTGTGTGTATGCACATGCACGTGTGTGTGTGTGTGTGTGTGTGAAAAATTACCTGATCTGAGAAAGTAAAGATATAAAATCGAACAGAACTAAAGAAGGTGCCAAAAAAAGAAGGAAGAGAAAAGAACAAGTTGGAAATAAGAATAGCAAGCTAACAGCATAGATGGATATCCGTATATCGCATAAATGAATCACCATAACCCGTGTATGTACCACAACTAGTAATCTAAAAAAAATCTAAAAATAGATCTTCAATTTAAAATTTTCTTCTATCTAAAAATATCTTTAAAAAAAAGTTTGAGCATTGTTGACTCAAAATCACCTTAGAAATCCCAAAAGGCACTTAACAGAAAAAAAACCCCCAAAGATTTTCAGATTGAGCTCAGTGTGGATCTCATGCAAATTTCCAAGGTTGTATCCCTTACCAGGAGCATCTGGACACACACAATCACACATATCGATAGACACAGACACTAAGGAGAAGAATCTGTAGCCCAGTTGGCTGGTTAGTCGGGCAATTTCTGGGGCTACAATGATTTGATAGTTGGTTTGAAAGAAGAAAGAAAGAAATGAGCGACAATAAAGAGAAGTAAAAGGCAACACAAAAAGAGAAAAGGAATTATGATAGCAAATAGAGGCAAAGATAATAGAAGGAGGAGATAGAAAACTTGGAACAAAGAGATAAGTTGAAGAGAAAGGAAGGAAAAAATTTATTTAAAAAAAAGAAGGGCGCGGAAACTAAAAAGATACAATTGTGCCATCAGTCCTGGCAAATGTCCACTACAAGTATAAGAGCGTCACCAGGACGTGGACACTTCTGGATCATTTACGAAATTACCTGCCCTTCGACCCCAAGTAGTAACTGCTGAAGGACAATTGTGAAACAGGCAGACCCTGCAAAAGTGTGGAGAGACGAAGGAGCAAGGAGGATACAGAAAATCTGTATCGAAAGATGAAAATGAAAACGACAGGAGAGCGACGCCAGGCTAATGAAGTCGTGTTTACCGTTACCGGAAGCGACTTTCAAACGTGGAACGGACATTACGAAATGTAGGAGCATTTGTAGAACAAAGCCATGCCACTATTAATACTAAAACCAGCGCTGTGTTCTAAAGTTCGGCGTCTATGAAGCTATTAAATTCCGCACTTCAAATCTGACCAATGTTTAGAAGAAGATTAATGTTTGGCACTCAAAATTTCCCTCATATATCAGTGTTAGTTTACATTCAATAACCGGGAAATATTCCATTGTGTTCCAGAGTATTATCAGGATGGACGACGATTAAGCGACCACTTCTATCTTAGCTGACTCTGGTTTCAAAAATAAGAATATCATAGATTTTGTAAGTTTCTGGTAGATGTATTGATTTTTGTTGCAATGTACCCAAGACAATAGGTACAGGCGAGTGTATACTTATTCATTTTCTCTCATTTGCGGCCGCTCTTTTGTCTCACGCTCATTTGTTGGCCCAAAGAGAAAACCTTACTACCTTATGTCTTATATTCGTGAATCAGTAACTTGGAAAATAGCTTGCCGAATATGAATTATAAAGTAAGCCATCACTTTTTTCACGAGCTTTCTTTTCCCCTTCCACTAAAAGCCTTCAGAACTTGACAATAATCAATTGTTTAACCATCTGAGTCGAAATTGGGCCATTAATTCTTTTTTCCAAGGGAAAAACAGAAGATTATAAAAAGATATTGAAAATATAGCAAAAGAAGAAGAAAACCATTTCAATAATTTGTTTACAGGACTCAACTTGTTCAATAACGGAAAAATATAACCCATAAATGCAAAAGATGGCTATCAATTCTTCTGCAATTCAAAAAGGAGGGTGTAAAAAAAGTTGCTGATGTACCATTGGCTAAAATAAACCTCCTCATAACCAGCCAATATTCTGGTAAAATTATCACAAGACTTGCAGATTGTTTTTTCATTGTGATATATCTTTGAGAATCCAAAATGTCAGTGCCTACATCTCTGTTGTATTAGTATACGGGGTACGTATATTTATGACATAAATCTACCATACATGAGGAGCTACCAATATCGTAACGCATTTTAGAATCTCGACATGGTTGTTTATCTATAAGAAAATATTGGTCGATTCGGAGAGTAATGTCCCAGTTTTGGAGAGAGAAAAAAACGCTCAAACATAACAAAAGTCTGATTTAAACGTTAAGTATATAGCCATCATCATTGGCAGAGACTCAAGTCCTCTATGAAACCTTTTCTTTCATATCTTGTTGAATGAATACGATTTTCCAAACGGAAAAGGTAAGTTAACACCTAAATCAAAGTTCCGCCATTCGGAAGATCTTTCAGAGCAATTGACGGATTCGCCATCGAGGCAGGCAGACACGGAAGAATACTATTATGAAGGTATCTGAACGCAAAAATTAATTCTTACATGAATTAATGATAATTGTTTCTTCGCTTTTCCCCATTTCGGCTTGCAAAATATTTCATAGAAACACTCTAATTTTGGATGTCGGGACAAACCTGTATAAAAAAAAATCTATACATTCAAAACACGCAAAAAGCACATATATACCATTTACATCATAATGCTATTATCATTACTTCGTGGCTAATAAAATGGTGTTGATTTAATCACTGTGAATAGAATCAGAGTTTGTGTTGAGAATTTTGGAAGATTTAAGTTATACCTGGTCAGCTGAAATTGGCGCTACACAATTTCCATCTTCCCTTAATATCAAGTTTATTCATCTATATCTAAAAAAAGTGAAATCTAAAACAAGGCTATGGGATCTTCACAAAGTTGCATGTTCACCTACATCTACGAGAGAGTAACTGCAAACGTCAAGAAATTACTTGATCCTCATTTATGATAGCAGACAGACACAGTCAAGAGCACTGCAAAGGTGAGTTTGTTTTGGGGTTTTTTTGCCAAGCCCAAGACTAGCATTAGGTATACAAGTCAATAAATACAGAAATTTGTGTAATCAGCAGTAACCAACATTAATCATAAGTTGTATAAATATCTATCAATCTATCTTTCTTTCTCATAAATCTGTTCTAACATATAGGTGCACGTGCGTGTATGTGTATATGTGCTTGCGTACGCATTTGTGTGTGTGCATGCATATGGTGGTATGTATGTGAATCTATCCATGGGAATATGTAAGCTTGTCTAGATATATCCATATAGATAAAGACTGATAGACAAAAAATAGATCGGGTATATCCATACTCGATTGGTATACCTATCTAGCTAGCTTAATTTTTGCAAATCTATCAACGTCCGTAACAACTATTTTCTACAACGAATTTCCTGTAATATCTAACATTGAATTCTTCACTGGCATCATCTTCTTATAAACAGCATTGTGGTCAAGTAGTGCATGAATGGTCAGTAAGGTCGTAATAGGGTCAGGTAATCAGCAGACAGACTGAGTCTCCGTTCTGCAGACTCCGTCTCATCCCTCATGTACGCTTTTTAGGTTCATTGCGGACATGAGCGAATGCATTGGACTGTACGAAGAAATAATGGACTATCAATGAAGTAGTCTAATTCAAGATCTACAAATGAAGATCAGAAGAAAAATGGTGGCCCTAAAGCATCAGTTATTGATCGTTCAGAGTAATCAGCTGGCATTGCATTCGTCTTTTATTAATTTATGATAGCATAAGCATGAATTTTGATGGGTCAATCAATCTACAGTGATATACGCCTGAAGATACACATACAAGCAGATTGTTAAATATAAACAGACTGAGATAGATATGAACAGGCATAGATATATGGATATGCAGAGATAAATCGATAGATAAAAGAGAGAAACAGACTAAGGTCGATAGATATGAGCAGACTGAGATAGATATAAACGTGCATAGATATATAGACGTGCAGAAATAGATAGATAGATAGATAGATAGATAGATAGATAAAAGAGAGAAGCAGACTAATGTAGATAGATATGAGCAGAGATAGATATGAACACGCATAGATAGATAGATAGATAGATAGATAGATTGATAGATAGATAAAAGAGAGAAACAGACTAAGGCAGGTAGATATAAGCAGAGTGAGATAGATATATTGATATGAACAGATATATTATAGACAAATGGATATTTAATCTGACAGAATAAATATAAAGACGTTAATTTTAGCGAGAACTCTTTTTGAATCTTCATCCCGTTTCCAGATATTAAAACGAGGTGTCGGTTCGGAAAGAGTTCCCACAAAAAACAATGTCACCATAATAATAGATAGATAAATAGATAGATAGATGTATCAGTTTTAAGAATGCTTACAGATGAGGAAATTAGTGTATCATCAATTTTTCATTGGGTAAAAGCTGATTATTCGGAAAATCGATATTCTCAGCTCCAGCTTCATATGAGCCTTTGTACAGAATAAAAGTGCAAGCAACTAGCAGGCACCAGTGTAGATATTTGGGTGGGCCGACGTGTTGTATGTGTTCATATTGTAATTAATCACTGGTTTGCTGGTTATGAAATAACCACCGATCTTCTGTCGTAGCAGTAATACGGTAATAGAAAAACACAACTCACAATGGTTGTTTGTCAGCACTTGCTTCATTTCGGTGTATTGGATGTAGTATGTAGAGAGTAAGAACTGAAGACAAGTTCTCTTGTTCTAAAATAGTCTGACCACCTTCGTTGGCACAAAACAGGCAGAGAGGAAGAGAACTGATCTTGAATATCCTTTGTAAAATGCTCTTCTCTGCAACTGCTTATTCGTCGCAGTATACATTTTGTATAGCAAAATCTACATCTGCATAACGTGTACATAGCTTGTCACACGATTCTATATCTTGTACTTAGTCACATGTTTAGTTATGTGCAATTTAATTACGCATTTTTGTTCGATAAAGTGGCTTGACTTGATTCAGGGTTTTCTCTTCATGAGGCGTGGTGTGGTGCTGCTTTGTGTAGACAAATCCGAAGGACTCAAACGTTCATCGTGAGCCCTGAAGATTATGCCCTGGCACCAATAGTCGCGAAGGCTAAAGAGGCTCTTTGGTGATAACCTACTCACACGTTAGGGTATGTTATGTTCCCACCTAAAACTGGCCTTGTGTCACACTTTGTTCTCGTTGAGATCGGACAAATAGGCTAATTCTTTGAATGGAACCTGATTTTCAGGCTTTGAATAATTTCTTACAAATTTACTCCTTATTATGTCCAGAAATTTTTTTCCCCAAAATACCTCCCCACAATATTTTAGTATGTTGTGTGTGTGGGGGATCAATTTTACTACGTAAGTATATGCTAAATTAGTCCCTAGCTTGTGTCTTGCAGCGTTCACGCTTGTTTTTTTTACTAACATGCAGTTTTTTTTCTGTCAAACACAAAAGTCAAAAGACGTGAATTATTCATTGAACACCCCTCTCTCCAAATTTAAATTGATCTCTCCAACATGCTGCCAAAAGACATTTGTCAAGTGACGGCTTCTAATGAAGGACTAACCAGACTTGTGTTTCTTGTTGTTCCGTAGTACAATGAAATTTGAGAGTCACTAGTTTATGTGTACTGATTATCATATGTGATGTATGGGAATTTGCGCCTGTATAACCGTGTATATGCATATATGAGGACTTGGCTCCGCTCTAGTGCGCCTGTCTTCGGATGACGATTGGTTCCACTCATGCAATATGGCTGACATGTGGACATGTGACCGGATATGGATCGCAGCCATTGCAATATGGCTGATGATCGGCTGATTCAGGTACAATTTATCTGCACTTGGCAAGAAAAGGAAATTAAAATATTGGGTGTTTTTAACTCTGACATAAGTTGACAATTTTAAGAACAGCAAAAAATTTTTTGTTAAGATCAGATTTGAGTACGCTGACAGCGTTTGTAAGGAATTAAGTGACCCGAAGAGAAAGGGGTTAAAGAGATATAAGCATCGTTCCGAACAAGGAAAGAAGGCTGTCACCTTAATAAGACGGGGTATAATAAGAGAGAGAAAGGAAAATGAATTTTATTCTCAAGATAAAAAAAAAAAAAAAGAATACAAGAAAGATGGTAGGTTGAGAAATAGAAAGTAGACTAAACAGTGTTAATAACTAATATATACACTTCAAAGATATATATATATATATATATATATATATATATATACATAAATTTGAAACTTTTTCCTTTGCCGATGAATTATATAGCATTTTGGATGATATTTTTTCTATGATATTTTATTCTAGATGCAATGGTTCATTTCAATTTATGTTTAGAACGTTTGAATGGGTTTCAACTCGAAAAATCAAATGAAAACAAATATTTTTTTATATTATTGATATTTCTGTCACAGAAAAAAAAAATTGACAAATGTCGCCAAAAGCTGTCAAAAATTGGATATACAACGTCGCATGTTTTGAACAGGGTGTGTTTGTTTTTGTTTTTTGTAATTCTTCTGTTCTTATGATTTTTTTTTTTTTTTTGGACGGGAATTGTGTGTTTCATCATGAAGAATTTCCATTTTATTCTATTCCCCAGTGAACTTCTTTCCTGCTCATTGTGTCATAGTCTCTCTCTCTCTCTCTCTCTCTCTCTTGAATATTTCATCATTTCTATCTTCTTTCCTTGGTCTATCTCGCTTTGTATATGAAATGTACTATTGGCTTCTTTATTTTCTTTCTGTCCCTCTCCCCCCTCTCTCTCTCTTCGTCAAATCGAACATCGATTTCTTTTTTTCGTTTTTGTTCCCCCCCCCTTTTTTCACAGTTCATTCATTGAACAACTTTTTCTCCCTAATTTGAGCAATATCCTTTTCTTGCCCTTCTTATTCCTCTCTTCGATTAATCTTCTATTTCTTCTGGCTTTATTTCCATTTTCTTTTTTTTCAGATTTATTTTCCTTTTGTCAAAGCATGGACAGGTTATGAATATGTTACCTTCCAAAAATGAGTACACCCTCTATGAAAAATAATTTCGGCAATAATTTTTCAGTAGTGTAGTGTTTAGTCATGAATAGTACCTGATAATATCAGTTTTAATTGTGAGATGTTCCGCTAGAGATGATAAGACTCTACTATGTTTTCTTTAGGGGAAAATTAACTTTCCATTGAAAAAAAGAGGTCAGGGTGTACTAATTTATGCGTGAAACTGTATACTATTATGTTTAATCATTTTGAAAATCAGGACAAACTACGGTTACTTATTTTCCATCTCGGTGTACAGCGTTCTGAACGTTAGAATTCTAAATTCACGGTTTTCATTCTTCCTGGTGGTGACGTCATGTGTAAGCCCAAAGCAAATATCTAGATTAGGCAGGTGCATCTATGAATTATTGAATTTTATCCCAATATGAATATACGTAATCTCATGCAACTACAGCGATAACAGTTCCAACGAAGCATTCATCAGGCATGGTGTCGGGGCTGAAAAATCATTACCACTGAATCGGGGCGTGCCTGCAATACCTCACTATTTCATTTGGCTTCGCTGATTTACTGTCACGGAATGCATGTGCCAGATTCACACAGAGGCACCCTATATTTCCACTTTTTGGATGTTGGCAAATCAATTTTACCCCGGTATGCCGAAGTCGAGTTACCTATAAAACTTCGACATTCCACTTCGAGATAGATAGATAGATAGATAGATAGATAGATAGATAGATAGATAGATAGATGATTATATGCAAATGTTTGACAAATGGATGTCTTGCCGCTGGAATGGAACCTGCGACTCAGTCAATTTTTGCCTTGTTATTCTGTTATCAAAGTCAGGTGTCGGTATTGAAGGCGGGCTGGATTAAAATGTTTAATGCCTTGCGGGTCAGACTACTTTAATGTTTCGGGGTTTTTATTATTATTATACGAGTGTATTCCAACTTAAACGTCTATGTACTCTCAAGCCATGAGAACTATTAAATTTCTTTGATGGAACAAAATATTGCCAAACTGTGGTTCAATTTCGTAATTTCAGTAATTGAAAGTGGCTGAAAATGGTGACAAGTTTACAATGACCAATAAACAGATTTAATCATCGAACAAGATGAATTTTTGTTGTTGGTCGTCCAAATATGAATGAGAAAAGAAAGAATTTGTCACCAATTCAATGAAATCGGTGGACCGAGGGAAGGGGGGCTGACCACTGCTGACCCCTGTTCCAAGTTCAGAGGGAACCGGCAATTCAAGATTGGCTTCGAATCTATTCCTTTTCCAGGGTAAGTAGAAACATTAACTGAGCAAAGATGAAGCCATCAAATTAGGAACAAGAAAACTTTATCGATGAACATGAATAATCAAATAAATACGTTTACTCTTCAATCATCAAAAATGTTAATTTTTGGAGTTGACTTAGTTGAGACATTTATAATTTGCTCCCCCAATTTTTTTTATTTGCTCGCTCTAATTTTCGATTTACTCTCTCAGTTTTTCAATTTGCTGTCTCAATTTTTTTTCATTTGCTTGCTATTTTTTCTGTTTGCTTCAATTTTTCAATTTGCTCCCTCATTTTCCCCCTTTTGCTCGCTCTATTTTTCAATTTGCTCCCACAATTTTTTTCTCGATTTGCTTCAATTTTTCAATTTGCTCTCTCAACTTTTTTCTTATTTGCTCCTTCAATTTTTTTCTCATTTGCTCGCACTATTTTCCAATTTGCTTCCTCAATTTTTTTCTCAATCTGCTTCAATTTTTCAATTTGCTCCCTAATTTTTTCTATTTGCTTGCTCTTCTTTTTAATTTGCTCGCTCGTTTTTCTTTATTTGCTCACTGTTTTTTATTTTGTTTTGTTTGTTTGTTTTTTTTTGGTGGGGTAGGGATCATTCTTATTCAATTTTCTCATTTGCTCCCTCTTCTTTTTTCTTTAAATTTTCTCGCTCATTCTTTTCTAATTTGCTCGTCTTATCTTTTAATTTGCTCCCTCTTTTTTTCTAATTTGTTTGCTATTCATTTTTTGAATTTTCTCGCTCTATTTTTTTTCTTCTAGATTTGCTTGCTCGATTTTTCAATTTGCTCGGGTAAAAACTAAAGATTTTCAGCGGCGTTCTCACTCGTTCCTGAACCGTGGTGGGAATTTCTGAATTTTATGAGGGAATAAACAAACGTACGTATTTGTTCTCATTACTTTTTTTAAGTGTTTCTTCCTTACCGCTCGTCTATTTCCTTCCTTCGCCTACCTCCTCTCCATGGGCGTCCGATTGGGGGCGCAAACAGGACATCCTCCCCCCCCCCACACACACACTCACACCACCTACTGGATCAGGCTTTCTCACCCGAGAGAGAGGGGATTTAAAAGTTGGAACCTCATAGAGGTCGAGGATCAACGGGGTTTCCGAACACTTACTCCATGCGACGTGCCACAGCTGAAGCACTCCCTGGTCCATTACCTGACAACCGACATCTAGATGTATCTTTTGGCTCCCTTTCCCTCGGGAAAAGTGGCAATGGACGTCATGTTCGTCTCCTATCTGTTTTTTTTTCTCTTTTATCTCTCTTCCTCCTATCCCCTACTCACATCGTCTCTCTTCTCTCTACCTGCCCCATCCCTGGAGGCCAAGGTTTTTATTGGCCTTTCTCTCTTGATCCCCCCTTTCCTCTTGACCTCCACATGTTCTCATTCCTCCTTTTTTCATTCAGTATCTATTCATTTTCAACTCTTTTCTTGTTTCTCGCCCCCCCCTTACTCTTTTTTTTTCTTTTTCTATTCTCGTTCGCTCTTTCTTTCATTTCTTCTTCTCCGTCTTTTATACATTCCAACCCCAACCCTCTCAGTCCTCTCTTCATCTCTCCCTGTCTATCGCTCACCCTCCCCTTCCTTCCTACGATCCGTTCTTCTCCTTCACCTACTCCTCCTCCTATCCTTAATGTCTACGCCAAGCTAAATCGCCCCTCTCTTTCTTTATATATATATATATATATATATATATATATATATATATATATATATATATATATATATATATATATATATATATATACTCTTTTATCTATCTTTGATGTTTTTGATGTGTCACATCGTGTCGGGTCCGAAGTGAACTGGCTAATCAGTTTTCAATGAGAGAACAAAAAAAAAACCAAGAGGGACAGGTGGATTTTGAAGTGGCATCGCTCCATTGACTAACGGGGCCACTAAATATTCGGTCAAGTTGAAAGCGAGCCCCTGAGGGGAACAGACACTGGCCCTTCAAACCCTGAGAGCATACGCACAATCTGTAGATTGTATCGCCCACCGGAATTCTGACCAGGGTACGAATATGAAAGCACTTTGAAAAGTGGCCAAGCTTATCTTTTTTTTCTCTTTAATATATTTTTTACTTATTAATTGATACATAATAAAAAGCAATGTTCCCCATAAAATGCATACGCTCGTGTATGAGTCGACGTCTGTAAAGAATACGTATATATGTATGAACGTGTGAATGTAGTTAAGTAGTTGAGTAAGCAGAATTGGTACTTCACCGCCAAAATATAATGGATAGTCAGCTCCATAATGTACTATCCTTGACAAAATTTTTACATCTTCCTCGTTTTGTTTTCATACTAGAACAAATCAGTAAGTTTCGCTGGAGATAAGGTGACGCTAAATGACCTCAATACTCCAGTACCTTCCTCAATATTTTAGCTGATTCTAGCATTGCTGTCTTCTGGATGGTATATCTTCAATTCTTATTCCAACCTCTTTACAAGCATCATTTTCCCGATTCTCAGGTCCCTGACTCTTCATTTCCTGCGCGCCGATTGGTCGACCTATCCCATCACTGACACCGCCTTGCCGACTCTAAATTCTCCTAAAAGCAATTTAAGGTCCTTTTTATTCACGGAAACACCGGTTGACTATTTTTTTTTTTTTTTTCTCAAATTGATGTGATAGGGATTTGTTCACAATTTCTGAAAGAAAAAGCGTCTTTTGTAACATTTGGCAACGCACTATTTATTGATGGTAAGACTTTGTATGTACAAAGATTCCTGAGATTTATGAAGAAGAAAAAGGATTTTATGTCTGCACACATACGACGTTTGTTAATTGAGTATTATTTGCAATAAAATGGATTTCATTCTCATTTGTCCGCATTTATTATTGTATTGTGTTTTGTCAATCCTAATCTTATGGAGTTGTTATCTTGCTATTTATCATCATTTCTATTTATGCAATTGCATTTTCACACCTGGTGTCTGATCACTATCACAGAAGATTGAGTGATCCATAGTCTCCTCTGTATGGATCACCTTTCGTGGTATACTTCCAGATGCAAGCAACGCTGCAGTCTGAACTGTCACAATTTCCTGGATTTCCAACTTATCCAACGTGGATTCATGTGTTTCGGATTGGGTTTATATATATATATATATATATATATATATATATATATATATATATATATATATATATATATATATATATATATGCCAACTGTTATAGACTCTAATAATCTTAATTCCATGATTTTCTAAGGTTTTAAGAAAGAACAGTTGTACCGGGCAAAGTTGTGGTATTGTCCCAATTTGTGGATTTTTTTTCCGTCTCCTATCTTTCGTTTAGCTGAATGAGATGGTGAGAGGTGAATATAAGTGATCTGTTAAGTTATGAGGATAGTACCGAAACGGAAACATAGTCCACGATGTGATTTTTGAAAAGTAACAAGTATTTGAGTCATGGTATGGAACTGGTCAAGGTATGTTAGAAAGTTTGGAATAGAAAGGAGACAAAAGAAGGGAGAATAGATAGCAAATTAAACAGAAAGAGGCTAGGTGACGTATCTAGATGGGTAGTATCAACACCTTGAATTAGCGGTATTTTGGAAGTTTGACCGTAACTGGAAATATATCAATAGACAATTCCGTTCAAGAGATTATTTTCCATCTTCAACCTCGGAGAAGACAAGACTTGTGTCGGCTTATCTCCAACGCAGCCTTTGAGCTTTGGTGATGGGGAAATAGTGTGAAAACGACCTTTTTAGACATACTAAGAAAAACGAAGGACAACAATTTGTACACCTGTCATGGACGATCTGATATATATTTCTCTGTTTCTCTCATGCAAGTACGTCCATGTTCGTATCATCACCAGTATCCGACGGATTTTAAGTTAAAAAAAATATTATGGATTTTAAGATCGACTTGGTCCGTCCTTTGTTAGCTGAATATTCTCCGTGCATGTTATTTTTTACTCGTATACACACAGCAGGATGTTACGCAACGCAGCCTCAGCTACGATCTGTCAAACCCTCTCTTCATTGTTTACGATTATTAGATTCAGTATTTTCGCTTGGATGGAGTTGTTGGTCTTGACGTTCAAGTTCAAAAGTATTTTATTCTTTTCATTTTGTAGGACAGTTTCAGATTTGCACTTATACCTTCTACATGGTCGATGTTGAGTTGTATATATAGTTTCCTAGAATAAGCTAGTCTCTACTCTATTAAACCTGTTTTTGTATTCCTTTTGAGTCACTTCTGATGCAATGTACAGCTCCGTCCTCAAAGTATTTATCCGCTATTTCCATGGATCATAATTGAATATTTTTTGAGATAATTATTTTATCAATATTCTGCTTGATTGCTTGTATGACAGTTACGCTCACTCATTATAATTTACTCTACTCATACCTTTCTTTTTTCCACCCCAACCTACCTTTGCAATGTAATGAACAAGGGTAAAAATGGAAGAAGGTACTTATGTTTGAATAGAAGCAAAAGGGTCTCGACAATAAAAGGTATATACATATATATATAGAGAGAGAGAGAGAAAGAGGGAGAGGGAGAGAAAAGCAAGAGAGATCACGCAAAAACTAAAATTAGACGATCACATAAACTACCTCGCAAAAACACAAACATTTATTACACTACAGGACTGCAAAGAAAACGTTGCTAACAAACCAACGTGCAGGCTAATAAACCCAACAAAAAGTGAACTAGGCAGAATAAGCAAAACCGTCCTAACGGGAATTAATTCCAAACTCTAGGATAAAACCAGTGGGAAAATATCACATCAGTAATAGAATGGTCTGTAACATAGAAGATAAACATGACTGCACTTCTATAAAATTGACATTGAGGACTTATACACGTCTATCAGATAACTCACACTAAATAAGCCCATCTAACTAGCTAAAGTATACATACAAATCACTGACAACAAAATGGAAATAATCGAATACTACGTGTTGTACGACAAAGAAACTGCATGGATAAAGATGGATGAGCAGGAACCTTTGACATGACCATGAGCAGCTACGACGGGGCAGAGGCTTACGAACTGGTAGAATCATATTCACTATCAGTGTTAGTCAAAACAAAAAAAATGACTCCGAACTGTACAGTGACGACGGACAATTAATCTTGACGCACTGCAACAGATCAAAGACATGACATTGAAAGAGAAGCCATAAAAAATTTTGAAATAATAAGATTCGAAAAAGACATTAAAACAAATCTAAACGAAGTCGATTCTTTAGACTTAACAACCTAAAAAAAGGCACATATCAACCATTTAGGAAACAAAACGACGACCCACTATATATAAAAATCTTCTCCAATCACCCATCGCCTATAACCAAACAAAAAATCACTATCCATTAGCCGTAGATTATACAATAATTCTCCGAGCGAAAAACATTTTTAACACAGCGAAAAACGATTACGAAGCAGCACTGAACAACAGCGGGTATTCGGCAACACGAACATTTACACCAAACAGAACAAAAAACATAACAGGAAAATAAACATAATATGGTTTAACACCCAGCATAATAAAAACATAAAGACCGTTCAAGGCAAAATATCCCTCAAGATAATCAACAAACACTAACTAGCATCAAACAGATTACACTGAATATTCAACGAAAAAACACATGCTACAAATCACTAAAAAAAACACAAAAGGATTATTAAAACTGCAAACGACCGTAAACACCAAATATAGCTGCAGGAACAAAGTATAATGCCCACTAAACGGTAACTGCCTTCCAAAACGATCGTATATCAAACCACCGTAAAATCCAGATAAAATATATACACTGGCGTGACTGAAAGACGTTGGAAGCGAAGAAACAATGTACATAACACGTCTTTCAGTAGCAAAAAATACACACGAAGCACAACACATGTCAAAATATACAGATGACTTTAAAAAAAAAAACCAGACACACCAAAATTCACATGGGAAATAAGAAAGCAGCACCAGCCAACATAAACACTTCAAAACACTGAACAACGAGTTTAGAAGAAAAAATCGCCATAATCACCAACAATCAACAATAAAAACTGCTTAACAAAAGAGTGGAGTTTATATCTAAATGCAGAAACGAAAACAACTTTCTTCTACGATATCTAAAACCACACAACTGTCAAGACCAATAACCCAAGTTTAAAAATTGGTTTCTCTTCAATAATAATAATAATAATAATAATAATAATAAACAACAAAATGATAATAAACACAAAAATATAAACACCGGAACTCTCACAAAATCTAATTTAACAATTAAACGACCACCATCCTAAATTAACTCACCTGTCATTAGTCCTAAATGTAGAACAGTGGAATTAATGGAGTTTTTTTAATCAAAAGATAAAAATTAGATTTATAAACTGAAAAGAAAAGCAGACAAAGCAACTATTGATAAACAAAAAACGAACATCTTCTGTTGCAACAATTTTCACGTGGAAGTTCCACGTATCCAATCAGCCCCTGCCCAATGTGACCACAAACACCCTATATATAAGGAGCACCTTCCCATGAGTAGTAACTGATCGAACGATTACACCACTCGGTCCCAGCTAAGAATTGAATTTTCTATGTACACCTATTTACGTACGCGCTATCCCTGATATCGAGCACTCTTCACGCATAGATAACTCAACTCTCAAAAAATAATAACAATAGACACACACACACACACACACACATATATATGTGTGTGTGCGTGTGTGTTCATATAAAAGCCATACTTGTACATGCAAATTAGTATATATAGTATGTACGTAAACGGGGGTTCAAGCAGAAAATAAAATTGTTGAGCCAAGTCGAGACCCTTGTCAAGGCTGTTTACGTCCACTATAGCCCTTGGAAACGCAACTATGGGTAAAATAGCAGTGCTGCCTATACTGCTGAAAAACTTGTTATGAATTAGTCCATGTGAAATAGATTAACAATGTCAATAAAATCATAAAAAGCTGGTAGAATATGATAGTCAGTCGTCATAACAACAAGAATACTACACAGAGAAGCTGATTGTTTGAAACAAAAGTGAAAGAAAAAAAAGAGTACCTGGATGACTGAAAAAAATGTTCAAAACTTGTTTAATTTTATACTCAATACCTCGTGTCCGATCACCCTTCAAAATAGCTTCAGTTGAGTTGATACTTAGTATCCATGTACACATAAATAACCAGGTCGTTTTTTTACGGGCATATGCTTGTATATATGTATATATATATAAAAACGGAGGTTCAAGCAGGCAATGAAATTGGTGAGCCAAGTTGAAACTGCAGTCAATGCTGTTTACGCCGACAGTGGCCCTTGGAAACCGTACTATAGGTAAAATAGCAATGCGGACAGGGTCTAGGGGAGGCAACCAATCAAGGAGGAGAATAATTCCGTACCAGGGGTTGGAGCATCTTTTTATCATAGGGAGGCAACTCCTATCTCATTCCAAAATCTATTGCACAGGTTTCGAAACAGGTGTCCGTATACTCCTGGGCTCCAGGCAAATAAAGCTCGGGTCCGCTGCAGTGTTTCTTTTAAACCTCACTTTTGCCAATAGAACAACAACAACAAAAAAAACAACAAAAAAAAAAACAGGATTATTAAAAAGAAAAAATAGTAGCGTTAAATATTGGAGTCGCTCAAAATTTCTAACAACGAACATATCTCAATAGCCATTAAAACATGAACACGATATGTATCTTATTTCCCCCGTTATTACCACAAATATCATCATCATTTTATACCTCTAGCCACTTACAAAAAAAACCCCACCCTAATCAATATAATTATCTTAGTACATGTAGAAACAGACCAAACCCCAAATAAATGAACTAACAACGAAGACCATATATAAAGGACCTCTAAAACTGGGGAAAAGATTTAAATGAGAATAAGACATCCTCAGAGAGGATTCAAAACACAAACTACTGATGGTTTAAATACATACTGTTAACGGAAATGCCTTTCACCACATCCTCCTGATTTATAATTAATAACAACCAACAAGCACAGCATCTCCACTAAATGAAACAGAAAAAAAACATAACGAGCAATGACCAACCACTAAATAAGGGATATATTAATAAAATAAAATGATCATCCCACCACCAAGAAAAATAGACCCCCCCCCCAAAAAAAATGTACTAAATAGGAATCTAAAATAAACCAAATCATCCGTCTGAAGAAGCCCAAGCAAGGCAGAAATATGAACGTGTTTATGTTACGAATCTCCACTTCATTATATATATATATATATATATATATATATATATATATATATATATATATATATATATATATATATATGTGTGTGTGTGTGTGTGTGTGTGTGTGTGTGTGGCACTTTTAAATGGGTACATAGATATTATAGTTTGATCCTTAGTAGAGGGCTAGGGTGCGACACTTCGATCCTAAGCGGAGTTAACGGGTACTCTGATCCTAGGTAGAAATACCGATCCATACGTAAATAATCCCATAGTTTTTCTTACAGATACGATGCTAGAATTGGAAACAATCAATCCCAGAAAACCCAACCAATTTGCCGAAATCTCGACCTCTACGAAACGAGTGCAGGGAATCTGTAGCAAAGTCTTTGTATTCCTAATAGCGCTATCAATTTTCTAAGATTAAGTAGGATAAAAAGAAATAAACATCGTAAGATATCAAGGATACTTTTCGTTTTTGTTTTTTTTTTTTTTTCGTAAAACGGTATCAATGTTTGAGGCAAGCCTTGGAGAAAGAGAGAGCCGAGTTATGCAGATTCTTAATTTAGTAAGTGGGATCAAAATTAGACATCAGATAGAAGAATGAAGTCTAACAATTACGGACGATTAAATTGGCGCCAGACATTCGTCAACCAATCAAATTGTAAAATGAAAGGGTGGGGTTATAAGGGGTTCCAGGCTAGGGCAGTGTCGATACGTCAAGTGGACACTATGGTTTCATATATGCTGACTCACTTTGTAAGTTAACCCCCTCCATGTACACACCTTTTCTCTGCTTTCCTATTCGCTTTGATTTCTTTTATTTTCTTTCAAATAGATCACGGGAGCTAATGGCCCAAAGAATTAAAGAAACATATTGCTAACACCGCTTATATCACCACAACCAGCTTCAATCATTAAGACTAGCATCTGCGACTAACCTGGAACCTTTTAGAGCACTGCTGTGTGAAATACCTACACCCCGCGCACGACCATTATTTCAGTTATTAACAATAAAAAAATATGTATGATAAATACGATACGATCACCACTAAAGACATCATTGCCACCCGCTAAAGCACCCCGAACATGGCATGACCACCAAGGTTATTGGATCCCTCCCAATCGACTTTTGCAATTACCCTTATTCATTTTATGCTCAAATCATTGTAAGCAGTGGTTTAATGCTATGATCGCGTGGAAACGGCGTGTCCTTACCTTTGCAGGAGAAATACGGCGTTCCATCACTATTTACCATGCCGATTATAGGTATTTGAACAAGACAGAATATTTTGCTTAAATGGTTTTCAGAGTGAAAAGCAAGGACTTTATGCTAGAAGAACCGTTTGGGGGGGTGCTATCAGTGCAGGAAGGCATGCATATGCTTATGTTTGGAGCCCCTCCACTCGAGAGCAGGCAGTCCTGCGTTCTTTCTTCAGCATTTATGCCACTGAATACAACCATCATAAGCATGTTGTTTTTTATTTTCTCGATAATCCCGTAACACTATATAAGAATAACTAATTTTGTTTGCCGACTAAATGTGATCTTTTTTTTAAATCAAGGACATTTCTCCAACTCGGCTGTTATTATCTCATCAGGATAACCGAAGTTTAGGGTTTGGGGTAGTGGTTCTCAACATGAGAGTTAGTGCCCCCTGTTGGATGTTTGTTTGTTTCAAATGGGCATTGAGATGAATAAAGATCTTAAGGGGGTGCTCAAGCTTCTACAAAGCATGTTGCAGGGATTTCATAAACATCTATGATTTTGATTTACAAACGACTGCTGTTCAGAGGAACCTGCTGGGAAATTAGTCGATGTTCTTACAGTATAGCATTTTCTCAGTGAAAATTTTGAAATCAATTTTGATGTTTTTCCTTAAATGACAAGCTGCCACATGTCCCTAAAAATCTGTACTAAATACATCTCACATCCAAACCGCAGGGGTCGTTGACATACACATGTATGTGTCATGGAGGCGTTCGGTTGGAAAATTTAAGAAACACTGGTTTAGGGTTAGGGTTGGTTTTTGTCATCCAACATTGGCTCAATTACGCCATGATTGATGCCTATTGAAAGAAAATATCAACTCCGAAATTCAAAATCTCTCAAAAGTAAAGTTTTAGAATAGGATTAAACGAACATTTGATAATTTGGTGTGTACTTGGCTAGATTTTGGAAAACAGAGATTTCTTTTTACTTGGAATATGACAAAAAATTTGTTCACGCTGGGCGTCCATTACATGTCAACTCAGTTATAAGGTCAAGTGGGTTTTGAATCATATTTTCTCACCCAAAGGTGACGACATTGAGCGTATCAGGGGAGAGCTCAAGTATGGATGACCAAAAAGAACAAAACCCGGTCTTACCCATAATGCCAAGAGTATATTGCCAACATTAAAACACTACTACATGACGGGCAACACTCTAATGATGAAATAATTTTGATAGGTGTAAACAATAACTAGTAACAAACTGATGAATATTTTTTTAATAAAAATAGCACAGTGAATTGGTCTCAATTTAGCCCGAGAGCTCTTGGGAAGTGTGGGTATCTTTAGTTCTGATGACTGTCACTGACTGACATGCTGAAATACTCCCACCATCTCTCGTTTCCCCTCCTTCTTTCTATATATGTCTGCAAGGGCCAAGGAGAGAATTCGTATTAACTGCGTTTTTGAGGGCAACGTCTCTTGCTGGATCTTCATGCTAGGGAGTGAGACAGCTACTTACGGCGAGATCAAACTTGTGCAATCAACTATGACTTTCAGGCTTGTTTTGTTATCGTCACCCTTGACTCAAGTATCTAATTCCTCTTTATCGTTAACCGACGAAGGAAAAAAGAGCAGCACTACATTGTCATTGGTGGGGCGGCTAATGAGACAAGTCGTGGGTCACTGGTTGGGAAACCTCAACTGACCGTAGGTTTTATCGGATCAATACTTATCACCCATCAAAACTTGAACCTTTAAAGCCTTTATCTATCATATCTCCTACCATTCAAAAGAAGCTAATTTCGTAGAGGGGAACAATTGCCTCTATCCTTTATAATCACTGACTCCTCTTCGCGTTTAGTTCTTCAAAGGAATACATTACCTCTTCGTTTTTATTTGTTTGGGGTATTTTGTTAGGTTTCATCTCTCAACTTCGTATTCGTAAACCTACGCATCCATTATAGACTTATTTTGATTTTTCGTCCGTATTTTCTTACTCTTTCTCGTTACTGACATGGCACTGGGAGTACTTTATTGAGGGGGAACAAAACTGTTTTGACTCCCCCCAAGCCTTCCACTTGCACACACTGCACAAACACACTTGTCCATTAACCATCTTGATTTTATCTTTTTACAATAATTACAAATCTATTTTGTTTTCATCTCCTCATTTTTAACCATCCCGTTCAACTTTTCATCTTTCACCATTTTCTTTTCATCTTCAGTCACCCTGTTTCATCATTTCATCTCAAACCATCTTGTTTTAATCTGCTTTTTAGTATACATTACAATTCACTCGCCGGTAATGATAGTCAACTTATTTCATTAATGGGCATTACGTAACGGACAAAATGTTTCAATAGAAACTCCAGGTCCTTTGGCTTCCCGAGGCCCAATGCAATGCATCGGCTGCACCCACTTCCATGGGTCAGGCCCTGTGTGACACTTCTCTTTTCTCGTCTCTTCACTTCCCTTCTTCGTTAGTTTTTTCGTTGTTACAATAATGAATGACCTTTTTTTTTTTCATTTTGTCTCCTGAACGTCCGCTTCTTTCTTCTTTTTCATTTACCTCCCTCTCTCTCTCTCTCTCTCTCTTTATCCCTTTCTTCTCCTCCCCCTCTTCCTCCTCCTTCTTCTTCTTATTATTATCATGATCATCACTCCCTGTCCAAGGGTCTTCTCGCAAAGTCACTCTGCAAAACTATCCTCGTTTCTGTCGTCCTTTTGTCGTAATTATCATCTAATTACGACTACTACTACTACTACTACTACTACTACTACTACTACTATTATTATTATTATTATTATTATTATTATTATTATTATTATTATTATTATTATTATTATTATTATTATTATTCAGGTTGGCTTTCAATTGGCTGGACTCTCCAAAATTAAAAGCCACTTAAACTCAAGTTTGGTTGTTGTCGAATCGTTTGATGTGAAATTACTTAAAAGAAATCCTATCCACTGCTTGACCACTTCTGCATTCTCTAAAGTGCTTTCTTAAACGGGGAAAAAAAAGAGACGAAAATAGAATCAAAATGGAAGATCCACGTAAAGACAGGAGAGAAGAAGTAAGGAAACCTTAGTTGATGATATCCGACGAGACAAGAAGCCTCTGCATAGTTCAAACCTTACCAATAATCTGCAAAGATCTTTGATATTTATATCAAACAGTCGGTTGGAGATTTACAACGACTTAACTAATTACGAAAGCGGAAGAATTGTATTACTCTGGTCTACAATCAGATTATATATATATATGTATATATATATATATATATATATATATATATATATATATATATATATAAGTGTGTGTGTGTGTGTCACTGTATGCCCCTTGAATGTTGGCGCCGCTCATCCTAATTTGACAGGCATACTCAACGGACCTTGGGGGATATTTTAGATTAAAACGTTTTGAGAAAGTTTTTGAAGGGAGTTTTATATGCAATGAAAATATAATGCTAAACTGACTTCCCGTGAATTTACAGATATACACACATACATACCAGCTGGGAACCACTTGATGAGTCTTGTTTCGGCAAGTGTATATTTATTAGGTGTGGATTCACGCATCCCCCTCTCCACTCCGTCAAGCCTACTCAGTCACACGCACGACTCTAAATATAACAACACAGGAAAGCAAATTATATTTCATATAGATTTTTAAAAATTAATGGAGAGAGATACACTGGCACACATCCCTCGTCAACCCTGTAACAAAACAGATTCACTTTGATTTAAAAATATAAAAAAAGATGACTTGTCTCCCTTAGATCAGAAAATGCCTGAATCGACCTTTTGAGGTCAACAGAGGTTAGCGCCATATATCCGTTCTTGATCCTGGGGTCAAGTTACACTTGAACATGAATCTGCTACCTGTAGGGTGCAGCCGTTTGAGAGCATATAAGATTTAAGGTTAGAAACAAATAAAACAAAGAAACGCACATTTGCCGTCTTCATCGTATTAAAAATATACATATGAGTATGAGTTTATTTTTTTCATTTGCGGGTATCCTATATAAACCAATCGTCATCTCTGATTTTTCAATCCTCGTAGATACAAAATAAATGAAAAAAATGGTGCTGCGAAGATCACTGATCCAACAAAGCGCAAATTAAAGATGATTAGAAACTAATGAATGTGATTTGTTTGGACTATTTTCCCCGACTCTGATGTTTGTTTTTTCCACAACGTTTTGGCCGTGAACATTCTGGTCTCCCTTGCATCTTTGTGGTGTTCGGTAATGCACGTCAAATACGGTTCAGGGTAAGCGTGCACACCCACTTCATGAACATGTCACGTCTGATTTTGCACACACCGTATTTCACGATGTATAATCCGCTACCATAGATAATATGCACCCCCCCCATCCGATTGAGCCTCGATTACGAATGAAAAATGCATTAATACGGGTACACAATTTTATGTAAGAACTTGTCGACAAGGTCAATAATTGGACAACCGTTGCATCAAAAATTGGAGTCATGTAAAAAAAATTATGACATTTATAGTAAAAAGCGATGGAACATATTAACACATAACCAAACACATCCATGCACACATATAAAAAAAGGATAGAGCCCTTGGCCACTTTTGGTAACTATAGTTGTTCGATTATGTTTCCGTAGATAATACGAACCTGGATTTTGCTAAAGATTTTCAGGGAAAGTCCATTTTATACATGGTGAAATATGGCATGCTTGTATAGACATCACTTGATTTTAAATCACTGATTCCAGAAGTGTGCACTGTGGCGCCCTGGAACATAGCAGTGGGCTCCCACATAAAAATGCTGTTGTATATTTGAGAATTTGAGTAACTTCAGACAATCGTTGTTCGGTGAATTCATGTACAATCATAATTATTGAGAGCGGCATCTGAATGGCAATGTGCAAATCACTCAGTCCATCTAGTGTTGAGCTTCGCTCTTACAGACACTGGATGGTTCTTTGCCGGTAAACAAGGTCTAAATTCTGAATTATTCTAGAACTGTGTCGAACATTGTCGGTACATTATAGTTGCATATAAATAGACAAAAATTCTTCGCAGTCTCGTAGAAGATTGAAAATACTGAATGACGTTATGATCAAGCTATTGAGTTAAATTAAGTGTTAAAATAAAAACGATACGTTTAATTAACAAGTGAGTTAATGACAGGAATTATGTTTATTCAAATTGATTATTTTGATGAATTCAAATACCATTCCTCTTCTTTTACCGAACTTACCCATATGAATATAAATGCAGTAGTTGGTATTCCATGACTTCCAGCTTCACTATAAAATTTGTATATATATATATATATATAACCTTTATTGACTGTAAGGTTCCAACATTTCTTCATTTTAGGGGAAATGCTTAATCCGTGTGGAGGGAGGAGTTTATCCTTTTTTTTTTTCATAATGGTGCAATTTGAAAACATTCTGCCTCATTTGCAAGGACATTGATCTAACTAATCCATCTATGATTGGAGAAATCCTCTGTGTGTGTGTGTGTGTGTGCGCACATATGTTTGGTATATGTCTCAGTGTGTGTGTATGCACCGAGATAATTCGACAACTGGCCATTACACGAAGTTCACATTTGCTACATATATCAGTC
The DNA here is from genome assembly GCA_963457665.1 of Thysanoteuthis rhombus. NCBI lineage: Eukaryota > Metazoa > Mollusca > Cephalopoda > Oegopsida > Thysanoteuthidae > Thysanoteuthis > Thysanoteuthis major. Next base: position 4,009,562 of record OY735234.1, on the reverse strand, counting down.
AGCGCACCAGGCGTTGCAGTAACGAACGTGAAGTTGTTTGGATCGGCAGTTTCCAAAAAATGTAATAAGAATTGATAAAATATCATAGATTATACGTATGTTATCTAAAATGATTGATATAAATTTAGATATAAAGCAGCTAAATTGGCAATGAATACTTCAAAGCCGTGGTTTCACACGTAGTTTCATGAAGTCCGATCCTTTTCAAATATGCAATTCAGTAATTTCGATAGTTTGGATTGTATGGAAGAATCAGACAATACAAGAAGACTTGAATAGTGCCCACCCTTGGAATCTGATATTGTTCAAGAAGAGTTTGCTATATTTTCCTCCAGATTTTTAGATAGCGTAACTTAGAACGGCACAAGGCCATAGATTCAAGTTACGCAGTGAGAATCAAACTCTGTCTCCCAACTTTATTTGACAAGTATTTATCATTCAGTCAAAAATTGTTCGCTGATAATTCATCCGTGGTTTATTTGATAAAGAAATTCTGAATGGGGTGAAAGGTTTATCTCACTACAGCGGCGAGAATCCTTGTATAGGCTAGCGATAGAGACATCTAGGAAAACAGATCCAAATCAATAGATAGATAGATAGATAGATAGATAGATAGATAGAGAGATAGATAGATATCCATACCTCGCATTAGTGGATCACCATAGCCTGCACGTGTATCAAAACTAATTAGCTAAAAGATTATCTTTAAAAAACACCAGTGCCAGCTTTAGGCATCGTTGGTCTCAAATTGATAAAAGAGTATCCAAAAAGCATATTTTGAAAAGAAAACAAAAACGATTTTAAACAGTGCATACTTTTGTACTTATGCACATTTCTACACACACGTAAAATACCGCATGGACACAGAAATCAAAGAGAGAAGAATCTGTATCCCACTTAGTCGGTTGGTTGGTCGTGTCATTTGTGGGGCTACGACGATTCGATAGATATAAATAGACTCAGATAGGTCGAACCATTACCCGATAAGAAAAAAAAGAGAGAGATAGATATATAGATCAGTTGGTAGACATGAATAAACAGATAGGTAGAAGGATATATAGATATAACAGAAACAATTAAATGGTGACTGTAAAATGAACTAAAGTATACATTTGACCTCCTCCGCCCAACACATGATCTGGAAGTTTTGTGGGAAGATTATAATGAAATCTAAACAACCGATCCGTTTCAACCCCACCCCACAATACCACCTTCTCTCCGGCCCACACATAAGCGTTTTCCATTCCCCAGGATACACTGGGGCCGACTACGTAACCTGCTTGCTTAAGTCACAGGTTTGGCATAGAAAAATTGTTATGAGGTCAAATGGTTTTTTAATTACGATTCGCTTTTTCCTCATCTCCTTTCCTTGAAAGATGGCGAGAGAAAATGAGAACGGAAATGAGGAGTTAGAAGGAAAACGGGTCTGGTTAGTCAATCAAAAGAAACCGTCACGTGACCAATGTCTCTCGGCAAGCATGCTGCACTGGGGTGATCAATTAAGAATTGGGTGAAAAAAGAGAGCGCTCAATGAATAAGTTACTTCTCTCGCCTTTTATTGGGCAGTGGTCATTAGATAGATAGGTAGAGAGATAACTATGCGTGTAAAGAGTACTCTCTCTTTCTCTCTCTTTCCCTCTATCTATCTATCTATCTATCTATCTATCTATCTATATATATATATATATATATATATGTATATATATATATATATATATATATGTGTGTGTGTGTGTGTGTATGTGTGTGTAGGTCTATCTATCTATCTATCTATCTATATATATATATATATATATATATATATATATATATGTATATATATATATATATATATATCTATATATATGTGTGTGTGTGTGTGTGTATGTGTGTGTAGGTCTATCTATCTATCTATCTATATATATATATATATATATATATATATATATATATATATATACATACATATATATATATATATATGTGTGTGTGTGTGTGTGTGTGTGTGTGAGTGTGTGTGAGTGTATGTATGTGTGTAGGTACGTCAATATGTCAATAACCTACTGATGAAAAAGTACACAGCAATAATTTACTTTTTAAATTAAACTCCCTCTTCATTAACGGCCTTAATTATACAGTGAATATTTCAGATAAAAATTCAGCTAATATCCACATGTCAGGCTATGCACCTATTGATCCACGCCCGTGAAACCGATTCTTTTTGCTATTATAACTGTTGTATAATTCAAACGAATTAATCACTGTTTTCAGTTTTCGTCGGACATAAGTACGAAGTGTTCTGCCAATATTTCAAGTGTATAGACCCTACTTGCCGTGAAAATCAGTATTCGAAGTCTTGGCTTCTTATCTGGGTTCGAACGCAAACCACTATCACCAGTGAGGAACATACATCTTATCTCACCCACCCAGAGCCAGCCGGGGGCATTAGTGAACTACGCAGCTTCTTCGAGCCCTGTGACCACCAGATGGCACTTGAAATGCCTCAAAAAAGAGTTTGAATGTTTTGTTTTTTTTTTTAATTAAATTTTACTAACGACCCAGGGAGGCTTGGGCCAAGCCTACACACACTGAGGAGGCCGGAGTTGGAAGAAAATCAGCCAATGAAAGAAAGATAAAAATGGAAACGAAAGAAGTTGAAAAGAAGAAGGAAGGAAATGAATGAAAAAAAAAACAAGGAAGGAAATTATTAGTAAAGCGAAAAGAAAAAGAATCGGAATATTATTGAAATGAAATAAAAAGAAAAAAAGGAAATCGATGATCGAAAGACGTCTTGAATAAAATGAGAAAAGCAATTGTCTCCCTTGAAAACTGTCAAATAACAAATCTTCAGGAATGGTCTTTCCTTGTTTGGCTGACGGTGAAAGCCGTCATCTGACCAATTATCATTCATATATTCAAAGACCATAGTCACAGAATTTATTTGTCTGTATGGTTGTTTTTTCTGTTCACGGCACGGTGAAGACATAAGTTTTACTTTCTTCCTCTCTTTAAAGCTGATTAAAGACAATAAAAGAGGAAGATTTATGTGACTGCGTGGCCAGCAGCTACAGTGTGACTGACTGCAGTACCTAACACACAGATACAGCGAACTTACTAAACTAAATCAACTATGCCTGTGTGTAAGTTTGGCAAGAAAACGTAAGTTTTACTCTCTTCCTCTCCCTAAATTTTTTAAAGAGAAGAGGAGAAGGATACATATGAATTGACACGATGTTTAAATATATAAATATACTGAAATGCATATACATATATATATATATATATATATATATATATATAGAGAGAGAGAGAGAGAGAGAGAGAGAGAGAGAGAGAGAGAGGGGGGGAGAGGGACCGCGACGACGACGACAACAGGAAGGCATAGAAATAGAGGCTTGCCGGCTAGATATCAAGAAACAATGAGCAAGAGATTGGCAGGTAGATAGGAATGGAAAGGTGTAAAAATAGAAATACATTAAAATTCTTTATAAAGAGATAAAGAAAAAGAAATATAAAAGGGCGGATACAGTAAAAAAGATATATCTACATTCCTTATTCTTTTTTCGGATATGAAACAAAGCCATGTTTGTATAGCATTCAGGTAAAATATGGACAGTCAATGAAGACTGGAAGGGATGAGGGAGGGAATTAGAAGATACAGACGTAGGAAGAGAGAATAGCAGAAGCATGAGTTAATGGATTAGTTATCAACACCCATGGAATTTCTGATGTAGTCAGACTTGAAAGGGGACAACGATTCACGGAATGAAAGAAAGGAACAGCAGAATTTTATTTTCGCTTCTTCTTTTGTTTTTAATCCTTTTCAGTTTCTAATTAATTTTTCTTTCATTGCTTTTTTATAATTTTCTTTGGCTAAACTTGCAAATCCGGGTCTTTAATCGACTAGAGTAAATACTACAAAAATCAACTACCTTTGTGGCTAAAATTGACCAAAACTTGCTAGATTTGTCTTCTTTTTTTTTTTTCATTTCCAGTTAACTTTTTTTGTAAAAAGTTAGGTACGCTCAAAAAATCATACAAAGGCTCCTGAAATGTTATGCTCGAAAATTCATACAAAGGCTCCAAAAAGTATAATTTTACAGATATTAAGTTATATTGATCATAAATCAACACAATAATGAAAATAAATAAACGTATTGCCGACCCAAGATCCAGATTCGCAAGTTTACCCTTAATATATTTACCTGTAAAGTTAGCTGAAAATGAATTTTTAAAAAGTTTATACGATTAACAAATCTAGCCACTTTTAGCTTTATAGGGAGATGACTTTTTGCAACATTTACGCAAGTCGATAAAAGACCAGATTTGCATGTTTGATCTTTTCTTTTATTTTGTCTCTCATTTTTATTTTTCGATTCTGTCATTTCTTTTTAAGATATTTTGACTTGTGTTGTTTGCTATATCTTTTTGTTCTTTTAATTTTCGTTGTTGTTAAGTTTTCTCCCATTTTGAACCTTTTATATATACTTTCTACTTTATTTTTTATGTCTTTTAGACAAAGAAGGAATTTACGTCCCTTGTTACGCTGATAAGTATCTTGGTGTCATTCCCTGGACTCAATGACGCTCAGATGATTCAAAGATGGCGCCATATGTTCATTAAAGCCGCTCTCCTGTGACGAAGTTAAAATTTTAATCTCATTAATTGTAGGTGAATAAGACAAAGGAAACCCTTTTTTTCTTTAACTGTTTATTTGTATTTATTTCTCTAGGTTTACCCATCCAGTATTAACCCCCGCAGAAAAGTTGACAACACAACCTTGTGACGCTCTGCATTTTGTAAATATTTATCTTTCCGATGCATCACGAATTATTTTCCCGCTCCGTCTCCTTTTAAGCATCAAATACTCTTACACCTCAATTCAAAGTTCAAAGCTTTTAACTGGATTTGTTCAAATTTATTTATTCACTTTTTGAAAACTTCTCATCTAATAGATTTTCTTCAGTATTTTCTTTTTTTTTTTATTTTGTATTTCTTCCTCCTTGCAAAACGGACCTATAATATCAGCATTTTCATTTAATTATAATATGTGAGACGAATATCGAAATCTTTTACCATTTTTCTTTATGTGGGCGCCATTGCAAATTCAATTAAATAGATTTTGAAAACGAGACATTTTAGGTGTTGATGTATAACATACTTAATGGTTACGTTACTTTGTTACACATAGACATCCCATAGTTTTCGAAAGTTCGTCTTATGCAACTTTTTCGTTTTCACAAAAAAGAGTGAAAAGTGAAAAAAGCGCATAACGTTTTTTTGTTTGTTTGTTTTTTTTTTCTTTGTAGTGAGTCGTTATGTATATTACGAATTGAAAATTAGAAAATGAATATGCAACGTGCATGGAGAGACCACAGGACAGCACAGTACATCTGGGAAAATACAAGAGCCAGGGACATCATAAAATCCATTTGAAATCTCAAGTGGCAGGGGGCTGGCCATGTTGCAAGAATGGCGGATAATCGATGGACATCGCGACTCACGACATTGATCCCCATATATCACACACGAAACCGAGGCCGGCACAATATTAGATGGGGAGACGAGCCAGATAAATTTAGGAAGTATTGGCTCCGCAACGCCCATAGAGAAGTGTGGCCAATCCTGGGGAAGGTCCATGTCCAACGACGGACGTTGAAAGACTGATGATGATGATGACTCAAGGATCGAGGCAGACTAATAGAATAGGGTTATTACATGTATGATAAATACAATTACAACTACTAATACTACTACAACAACTTATGCTATTGTTACTGCAACAATTGCTACTATTAGAAACAGTAGTAGTAACCTTTATGAATGGACAACTAGCTGATGCTTACCGTGACACAGTAGTTAGTAAGCTTGACCAGTTCGTTTGTTCTTACGGGTGACCCACTATTTTTAAACGAGACCAAGCTATGTATAAATACACAGCGCGCTTAGTTACAGAGCGCTATTGATAGCAATATAGTTCAATCCTCATTGGGTACCGCAAATACGTGACCACGTGACAAAACTAAACTACGCCAACCACTACTAGCTTGGTGCCCACAAGGTTAAGGGAAAATATTTTCAAATTGGGGCTGTGCTTATAGAAAAAGGGGACGTACATATATAAAAAAAAAAGATAAATTCCATACTTTATTAAGCTTATAACCTGATATTTTTAAAGAAGGCATGAAGTTGTCACTGGTGAGTTATTGTAAGTTTACAGTATTTTTAAAGAAGGAAACGCTTATTGATATACGGGGTTGACTCAAGACCTTTAAAGGCCCTAAGCACTGAGAAGATTATGGTGCACCAGTGGCGGTTCTCAACCTTGGGGCTACGGACCTCGAACACTCTTCAAAGGTATTACCAAGTTTATCAAGAAAATACCTGTGCCATTAGTAAGAGAAAAGATTGAGAGAAGCCAATAACTTATGCTTTTATTCGACGATCACTTTAAAATCAATCCGGATGACAGCGCATTGTCCGAATACGTTTTGACTGCACGGGTGCCTACCAGGACCGTATAATGATTTGCCTGAATATGTCTGGCCAGGTTCAGCCAAGCAAAGATAGATTTTTACGCGTTCGAACCTGAATGTTGTGGTTTATCATCCCCGTGTTCGCTTTTTTTTTTTTTTTTTTCTGGATCCAGGACTCGGAGTGGGAATTTAGCTTCCAACGAGATCTCAGACAAGAGGATTTTGCATATCCCGAGACTAAGGAATCATTAGCATCCTGAAGTCCGCAGACGTTGACATTAATCACCCCTACGAGACTGGACGTTGGTATTTAGCATCCCAATGTGCCCGGATAGATTTTAACAATTTACTTTACTATTTACTAAAATCTGTAGGAGTTTTTTCCGACACATAAGTACTCTATATACCACCGTCCAGCCACGTAAAAGTCTTAAATGCCAACTTCCGACCAAGAAAGGATCATACATACCAACACCTGGGTCCTAAAATACCTAATGCTAAGGTCCGAACAACCCGGGCCTCCGTGTATGCACGGTTTGATTCTGTAAGGTCAAACCTGTCCGGACATATCTAAACACATCATTATACTCACCTGCTAGACCCCTGTCCGATGAAAACAAGTTCAGACTTTGCCCAGTCGTCAGCACGGATCATAAAAACATCCTTTTTTCCAAAATGGTCACTTAAAACGCCAGTAAAGTGGGGAAGGTAGGCCCCTCTGGTCGTCCCGCTACCGTCGGCCCTGGCCCGTAAAAATGGCATCATTATGTACGTACGTATCGGCATGTCAGCCTAAGATCAGAATGACTGAGCGCTCCGCCTAAATATATCTGAAGACTCCTGTATTTTCTTCTCTTTGTTCGACGTTAAAGGGCTTAAGACCCAGGAGGTCGACCACCCTTCACATTCAAGAAAGCTGGTTCTAATAAACCCGTCAAGAGAGATGTTAGCTTTATAGCTCTACCTATGTAGGCGGTTCTGTAATAATTATAATGGGATCTGAGGTCAGAGTAAAATGAAAACTTTCTCCATTTCTTGGGTTGACTGTGCTTAATAGATAAGTGGCTTGATAAGGAATCAAGGGTCGTCTATGAATACATATAGAGGAAGAAGGAGCAATAGCACGTGCGTCGACACGATTGGTCAGAAGATAAAAAAGGAGATTGGTCATTTACAGTGCCAGATAAAGATCTTGTAAGACCCCTGGGCTACTTGTACTCTGGACAGGTTTACCAGATGTGTTTTGCCGCATGTCTAAATTTATATGGCCTTGGGACCAAATTAAGCAGCTTTCAGTACCCAAATAACTTAAAATAAATCATCCCACTTGGCTTGAAGGAAAAATTCATTTAAATACGTATTTTTGTTCATCTTTTTTTCTTGTATCATACCTATTGTGTTTAATAGTAAATCTATACTCCTGTACCAAATTTATCCATTTATCGTCTCGAAAAGTATCGAATGGCCACATTGATTGAGGAGTTATCGATGCTGCTAGACCCCAAGTAATATTTTCAAAATGATAAAAGTTTTTAAAAAATTAAATGCATTTTTATGAGGCTGATAACACTTATAAATCAAGCATTTGCATGGCGTAATTTCTCGAAAACGAATTTCTTCAAAATATTAGTAAATTGTATACTTTCCAAGTCTCACGCATTTTGATCCATTCTCACGTTCACATGCATTAAAGCAATATTCTCACACATTTTATAATGAGTTGATTTCAATAGTTTATGTGCCCTAAAACACAATTTTAGCCAATCTGGATACATAATTTCCATTTTTTTTTCAGGGAACCTAGTCCCAGTTTCACATAGGAGCTTCCTACCCCAAAAAATGATTTCCTCGGAAAATCTATTTGGGGGATGGGGGTCATACGATTCTCACTCATTCTATGTTTAGTAAATGCTTACAGGAATACCTTGATTAGTGCAGTTTTGATAAATGTGGGTTTTAATGCATTACGCATTAAGTAATTCTGTACAGATTAATGTAACTAGGTACGAGCAGGAAAAATGTCATTGAAAGATAATAAGATCTGAAACAGGACGGAAAATCTTGGAACGAATTAACTGCTCTAATTAAATTACGACTCTATAGAAGTGTCGCTAGCACCGACATCCTCGAATCAGCCAAGGTCACAAGTATTGAAGCTATGTTGCGTCAGTCTCACTTGGATTGGGTCACGTGGCAAAGATGGAAGACTATCGTCTACCGAAGACCCGTCTCTTCACCGGATTCATCTTGGACTGACGGAGCAAGAGGGTGCACAGAAGAGGGGACTGCGTACAAAAGTCCTTGCAAAAGGCTGAAGAGAATATGCGTGTGTGTGATCTTTATATATATATATATATATATATATATATATGTGTGTGTGTGTGTGTGTGTGTGTGTGTGTGTATGTGTGTGTGTGTGTATGAGCATCTATCTATCTATCTATCCATCTATCTATATTTATATATGTGGGTGTGTATATGAGCATCTATCTATCTATCTATACATATATATACATATATTCATATATAT
>OY735234.1:3960578-3995578 GCA_963457665.1 Thysanoteuthis rhombus | reverse complement strand
GTGATTTGAGCGTGAGTGTGCATGTGTGTGTGTGTGTGTGTGTGTGCATCATTTGTGGGGAGTTCGTGAGGGTGTGTCGAGAGAGAGAGATGATTTCTCCTCTAAAAACTCGGGGGCACGCGAACAAGCCGTGTCTTGGTCTTTGAATCTCAGTAATTATTTAATCCGTTCGTGCGATAACAAAAGTTTTATAGCTGCTCGCCTTTTATTTGTAAACAGTGGTATCCCTAAATGAGAAGTACAGCTCCAACAATTTTGAAGACCTGTAGAAACAAACATCTACGCTTAACCTTGGCTAAAGGAGTACCGACTGACCTCAGCTTTACAGATAAACATTCAGCGCGTTCTCATTCAAACCAGATCTTCGTTCTCTTTCCACATCTCTTTCTCTCATCTCTCTCACTCTCTTTCTCTGTCTCTCTCCCTCTCTCTCTCCCTCTCTCTCTTGGCATCTCTATCTATCGCTAGCCTATACGAAATTTCGCTTATCCCTCTTCCTCGATTAACCTGACCCTTTTTACATCAATTAGTTGTCAAATTGTGACGGTTGATAAAGGCATAACGGTCACATGTTTTCACACGCTCTCGGAGGACTCTCACGTATCTGTGGAAGCCGGTGTTTCTTTGACGCATCAAATAAATCCAGACACAGTTGTTTCTCTTGGATTCGGCAAGCTTGGAAGCTGGCCATTGCCTGACCACAGAAAATATCAGATAAGAGATAAGAAACATTCAGCACAAATGACGCCGTACATGAAAGTTCCATATTCTTAGAAATGGAAATAATTCAACGATGAATAGAAATTATGCATGTGTGAGAGAGAAAAAGCGTGGGTTTGTGCGTGTATGTGTGTGGGGTGTGAGAAGCCAAATACGGATCCAGGTCAAAATGCATAAAAACAAGAGGCATCAGTCAAAACCAACAACAGTGCAGAATGGACCAAATGTGCAAGTTACAATCGCGTTCGGTCATAATGTCTCAGGACAACATTGAAGTGCGAATATTTCAACTGAATTTGTTATAATAAAGTAATTTAATAAAATCGTAATAAAACGTATTATAATTTACATTTACAAAGAAAACATTGAATGAAAAATACTTAATTGGTATGAAGTCAGTTAAAATATTCGTGTTACTATGTTTCCATTTGGCCTAGACTTCAATATTATAAAACGCTAAATATATTCGTAGATATAGACTGTGAATAAACACAACGTGAATTCGTAGTTGAAACAGTTATTTGGGCTTCTGCCTTCCCGGCACCTGTTTATCTCAATAGTAAGAGCAACGCTACGTTGAAGTGGTCACCGTATTGGTTGCAAGTTCGAATCCTGCAGCAGCCTCATTTTCTTCTATTGTTAATTTTATTTTCGTCGTCTAGGGCAAATTTCAATACATGAATGATACGACTTGAATATTCATGAACGATAGATTAAAAAAAAATAGTCCGATGGTGGATTTCAAGTTATTTGATTATCTTGGTTCTGAAGCTAATTAATTTTGTCTCAAGACCATACAAATTTGGTATTGTGAGGCGAAAGACATCTGGCAACACAGAACCGATTTCCTACTGGTGGGGTCATTGTGAGAGAAGAGAACACGTGATCCGAATATACCGATTCAACCTAAACTCAGATCCTAACCGCCAAACATTTTTGCAAAAAACAAAATGACCTGTCCATCAGTTGTCAGAAGCCAGACCACCTTTTCGAGATTACTTCGTATTGTCTGCTCGGCCCCTGACCTTTGTTACAGGATCCCGATGACGGCTGTACGACCAATCTGAAGTTGAGTTAATAGTTGAATTGACCAGGATGTCAGAGGTCAATGTACTTGCTTTTATAAGGACACCTGCTCGGTTTGTACTCAAAAGTATTTCAATGAATTGCCAGTGGAGTTAAATGCGTGAATCAGCGCTAGATCGGGAAAATATGTGAAGGGAATTGTTTGGGGTAGGCCAAATAGTGACAATTCAGAAAAGAAGGGAGGGAACAATGAAAAAATGGCCCCTTCAATTGTAAATAAGAGGAAAAGAAATAAGAGTGAATGGAGAAATAAGATGACGTGTTTTTAAAAAAAATAGGGAGAGGAGGTTGGTATATCCGAAACAAGATAGATAAAAAAAAAATAGAGAAAAAAATCTCTGAAAAGAAAGTAAGTATGCCAATTAGATGGATAGATAGAAAGAAGGATGTATAGATGGATTTATAAACTAATCAATTCATGAATACGTTCGTTTTAAAAAATCGCTTGTTACATTTTTAAATCTCGGGCCTTTATGAAAGCTATATTTTTTCCTGTGGCATTCAATTTGCCGAATCTCAGATAACCGTCCGTTCATTTGTATCTTTTAAATCGTACATTTAGTAGTTATCTTCTGTTTGTAACGCTTGCATTTATTCCTATGGACAATCCCTTCTCGTCCCGATTCTCAATGCATAATAGGTTGAGAGCTGAAACTTGCTAAAATGAATCGTTGGTCAAAAGAAATTGTAAATCATCCGTTCTTCTTCGTATAAGAAATATTTCATTTGGTGAAATAACGGTGAAGTCAATGGACCGTAATTGAGTCAAAATTGAGCTCATGTTTATAAGGTTCAGATGCAGTCGGGACGAAAACGCAACCGTGATCATAGTATCATTTTTCCTTTATTTGATGTATTTGCTTAAAAAATCCTGATTGTGATATTACGAATCACATTAAAAGCTATAGAAACCAATCGGTTCATTAAAACATGTATTTGAAAATTAAATCGGAGCCACAAGATTTTATAATGTAAGCTCATGACTGTAAAAGTAAGTTGCCCTTTTTTCGTTTGTTGTGAAGAGCATACCAATCATATACAGTGTCTGTATGGATCTATCATTTATCCAGTGTTGACCCCTGGGTTTCTGGCGCCCGGACAAGCTGAACTTCGACGCCCCCTAAAGCCTGACTGATCTTGTCGGTGATCATGGGAATTTCCTTTGTCAAGTGTTAGAAACCATCAACCCAAAATGTTAACTCAATAAGCTTAAACATTGTCTTCGTCAGTTTCCAGGTTGGTCCAGCTAGCTAGCTAGCCAGCCAACCAGCAAGCTAGCTAGCTAGCTAGCCAGCCAACCAGCAAGCTAGCTAGCCAGCCAACCAGCAAGCTAGCTGGATGGCTAACTATGTATGTATCATGCAATCAGACAACACGGTTGGATTTATGAAGCTGGATGTTCGAAAATTCATCTTTTTTCATGTATAGAAGAAACTTTCCTTTCAGCAACCATCTGGATTTTTTTCGTTCGTTCCGCACTTTGCGCTCAGCAGTATCAGGCTTCTTCTTTTGGGGGGGGGGTTTAGTTTCGAAAATTCGGACTTTTTAAGGGAATACCGCCCAACAAAAGGATACAGGAGCAACTTATTCAATGATTACTCCTTTTTGCATTTTTTTAATTAATCACCCCAACATGGCATACTGCCAAAAGAAGTTGGTCTCGTGACGATTTCTATTGAGCGACTGAACAGACTTGTTTATCTGTGTTCCATCACAACGGTAAGTATCTAACTGTCAGATAATCCTGAAAAATCGGACTTCACATCAGGGGCTTTTCATATTTTGACTGTTTTTATTCTGTTTTATCCCCCCCCCCCCCATCTTTTTTTTCATTTGTCTTTGTAAAGTTCTTCTGTCTCATATGACAGGCACCCCTGGTGCCCTGTGTGCCTGACCTCGTTGCCGGTACGTAGGGCCAGCCTGGCATTAATCTTGAAAGAAAAAAAAATGTTCCTTTGGATCAAGTTGAGAAAAATTACTTTGTTGATAAAAATTTGTTCACCTAAATTTATAAGTTTGTCTCGAACAAGATTTCTGATTAGATATGATAAATATTACTATTGAGATATTCTAATGTATTTACGCGTAACAAATTAGAGTAATTTTTTTATAGTTTTACCACGTAATAGATATGGAGCGACTTAGACAGATAAGATTGATGAATAAATAAATAAAAGAGACTATAGCAGAATGGACACTGTAAGATGAAGGTAGAGTCTGAATCTTATTAAGGTATTTATACGTGAGCTCGGTGGTATGTGATAGGAATTAGTAGGGATTAATTCCCGTGAAGTAGGTAGAATAATACACACGTCTTTGTTAAGATATAGAGAGGGCTTTGAAAGGAGAAGTTGTTTGGTCTCCTTAAGGTCACCGTTTGCCAATTGGATTAAATCTGGACAGACAACATCCTGAATGGTTTGTTAGTATGTTTGTTTATGTGTGTAATTAGGTGTATGAGAAAGAAAAAGAGCAAGAAAGAAAGAGAGGGGTATTGAGAAGGAGATTCAGGCAGTGGGAAAATGCTGAGATTGAATGCCTTTGAGAAAAAAAGAGTTTTCATAAAAGGGACTCGGCTTTAAACATGTAAGTACTGTTATTATACGAGTAAGTGAGACAGAAAAGGGGTATTTGAATATCCCATTCCGTGGGCACTGTCTAGCAAATACGTGTCGATAATACTTAACATGTTATTTATAAAGAAAAAAAACTAGTTTCTTGAGACTCTTACTATCTAACTTCAACTGGAAAAATCCCACTGTGTACGTACGTACTGTGAATACTCAACAACAGGCAATTGAACGGAGTTAAAATTCACTAAATAAGTTAGTCAACATACAAGGCAGTGCAGTGTCGAGTTTGAAGGTTTTTTTCCGATCAGTGGCTCAAAATCTAATAAAATAAATAAGAAATGAAAGATTATAGATTTTCTTTATAGTTTTTATTGATTGTCTCCCTAGACTTCTGCTCTTTTAGAATCAGTTAAATTTAGATATGAAATGTCAAAATTGGCAACACTGAAGAGAAATAATCGAAATACTTAGAAGCTGAAGTTTCGCACGGACTAATAATCATTTTACATCATAATTATAACTAGCTGCTCCACATACCATAAAGTACGGCTCCTTCCAAATATGAAACTTTTGGACTGCCCTGGTTGAAATAAATAGCTATAAGATGCATGATCTTTTTTAGTCAAGGTACTGGGATTTTTGATGCATTCAACAACTGATTGACTTATTCTATCCACAGAAGAAACTCGTTTAAATTCGTTTAACCCTATGAATGGCGAAATCATGACGCACAAAATCTTATGATATTTATTGTACTTTCCACGAAAGCAAAATTCGACACAAGGTGGGGCTTGGTGTAAGCAATGGTGAAAACACTGCTCGGTCACTTCAGCTTCGGTGCGAACCCCTGATCACATCCCGCAGAAACATGGAGGTACTGCCTGCGGGATAGATACCCAGGGACGAGGTATGCTTCATAATGCGGATATTTTAAAAAATTGAATTTAAAAAAGAACACACATAGTAGAGCTATGTGGAGTATTATGTGTGTGTGGGGGGGGGTGCGTGTGTGAAATATTGAAGCAGTAGATAAACTAACCATGATTGAATGAGTGAAATATTCGGTGACACATCAGAAACAAAAACATCTTGCGCAAGATCTAATATCTATATCATTTGGCCTAGATAGCGTAATAGAATAAACAATTCAAGAAAATGAGGCTGAGAAATCGAACCTGCCACTGATATATAATAATAAATGTGTTTTATTACTTTGACATATATTTCTGTCGGATTATGTATCCAGTTGTTAGTAAAATAATTATCGTCGTTGAGAAATAAATGAAGCAGATAGAGACAGAGGATGAACAAAAATGAGAGTTTGGAGTCAAAGTACTTATCTTGGCCTTTGCTGTTTAGCTCCATGGTGAGAGCAACTCAATGCTGAAGCAGCTACCTTACCAGTCGCAGGTTCGATTCTTGTGACAGCCCTATTTTCTTTATTTGTTTATCATATTTACGCTCTCTTGGCCGAATGATATATTCACCGTTTGATAACTGGAGATTGTTTCAAAATTAGTACAATGCATCATAATTATTTTCTGTCATAACTAGTTCTGTATACATATATATATATATATATATATATATATATATATATATATATATATATATATATATATATATATATATATATATATATATAGTAGAATGTGGATTCGCTACACAAACTAGTTCATGAAACAACTTGACTAAAACAACTTGACTGTCATAGTATAAAGTTGAATGTATCGAGCACTCTATGAAATAAATCCATCACTTATCAGAAGTTGCTTTATCTTTTCATATTATGCTATACTGCTGACCTGATCAATACC
Organism: Thysanoteuthis rhombus; assembly: GCA_963457665.1. NCBI lineage: Eukaryota > Metazoa > Mollusca > Cephalopoda > Oegopsida > Thysanoteuthidae > Thysanoteuthis > Thysanoteuthis major. The sequence continues at coordinate 3,989,382 of OY735234.1, read as the reverse complement.
ATCTGTATAATATATATATATATAGATATATATATATATATTTATATATATATATATATATATATATATATATATATATATATATATATATATATATATATATGGTGCGACCTAAAAGTTTATGAAATTGATGTGTTTACCTAGACATTACACACATCTTTGGAAATCATTTTATAAAGAAATTTAAAAAAACTCATTTCCAATCCTTTTCTTCTCTGAGGAAACCATTTCGTACTTTGAGTTTCCCAAAAATTTGGCAACCCCTCCCCGTATACAAGCGGAAAAAATTAATTTTATACATGATTCTTTTTATACATGTACACTGAATATTCATGAAGGTTTGCACTTATGTAGGTTTTATATATGGGTAGTACAATTTCATATATGTGTGCATGAAAGTGTGCTCGAATACCTATGTATGCAAATAAAATATGCTCGTTAGACATAGACGCTTAAAATACTTAAAAATATTTCTATTCTATCTTAATAGTCATATAAGTTCAGCGTAGAATGTTTTTATTGTCAACTTCAACAGAACGGCCCAACAGGACATGTTAATGTGCAAATCGATACCGACTATTTACGTGTTAATGACCATGAATGCTAAACTACGAGATTATTCAGACCCCAGTGTCAAGTTGTTAACACATGTTGCGAACTTTATTGAGTAGTTAGTTCTCCCCAAAGCCGGTTCCGTTTGATATTTACTACGCTTAGCTTGACGATGTCGGGGTGAATTAACGGTAGCAACTACCACAGACTTTCGATAAAAACCGACCTGTGTCGATAAAAACATCAGAAACTAGTAACCAATCATTTATATCGTAATAATATTTGTGTTACATCGATATTTTTCAATTTATTTCAATTTCATTCTTAGATGAACTATTGCAATATCATTTTACTTTTGACTAGATATTACCATCTTATTTCCTCTGAGTTGCTTTTTATCACAGTTTAAAAAGCAACTGGAAATTAGGATCAAGGCAAAGCTTGTCACAATTGATGATAATGCTGCAAAACTTCATCCAAGAATAAATTTGAAAAATAACGATCCGATTTCTCTCGTGAGATGACTCAGCATTTATCAAATGCTAATTATAGAGTAGTTCACATTATTCATTTGCAAAGGATATAGATTCTCCAAATAGAAAGTTACTTGACATCGATCTTAATGGCTACCGAAGGTGGCCTTTAAACGAATAGTCTTTATATATATATATATATATATATATATATATATATATATGTGTGTGTGTGTGTGTGTGTGTGTGTGTGTGTGTGTGTATTCTCTCCAAGACCCATTGCTGCTGCTAACAACACAGACTTCATCACTGGCTGAACTTTCTCTCACACAACAGGATGCCCCTAGCCGAATGGGTTAACATTTTGTGCTCACAAAGCAAAGCTCCAGATGGTGAACTCTTGTTCCACATCAAACCTATAACCTCAAAAGGTACACACAGGCGCACACGCACATAGTATATTCAACAGAAGATGGGATCACCTCCCGAAACACGTCTAAATCATTAATGAGAACATTTACAGATAAATAAACCTTTCTTCCATGCACTTTACTTTCGAGTCTGTCTCACTCTCTATAGTTAATGTTATGTATGTACATATCGATGTGTTTCAATTGAGGCGGCAACTTTGGGTCACTGTATTCGTTCGTGTATCAATACAGTGTCATATATCAACAGATGTTGTGGAGGGGGATAAAAGTAAATTTTTAAACTTTAATTCTACCAAATCAATATCGGTTAGAAATACTGAGTTTTTAGGAGTAAGATATAAGTGTACAAGGGTGGATCAATATCTGTAGCCTGACACGTAGTTATAAGCTGAATTCATGTCTCTATCATGTTCAATTTATATTATCAATATTAACCACTGGATTAAAAGTGCATTGAAAGAAGGGAATTACGACAAAAACTATATATTTGTTGTTTAAGATAAATGCTTTTTTTTTCATTTTAAGGCTATGGACTTATTGTTACACCCACGTACATCGAGCTGGACCTAGGTATCACTCCTTCCCTACTGCATTCCGGACCCATGGGCACTAATCTGTTGGCTTTCTACTCCATTATTGTCATTTATTTTTACTATGTGCCCTGCCCACTTCCATTTTTGCTGTTTGATTTCTTGCTCCGCTCTCTGATCCATGTTAATCTTTCTTCTATTGCTTAGAGTTATTCTTAATATTGATCTTTCCATTGCTCTCTGTGCGGTTCTGAGTTGGTTTTCGGTGATTTCGTAAGTTTCCAGGTCTTGCATCCGTACACTATACATGGTATTATGCATTGGTTGTATGATTGACGTTTTAAGCATATTGGTAATTTGCTTTTCAGTATGTCTTTATTTATATCAAATGATTTACGACCGCTCGTTATTCTACACACGGAGTCTTTCTCAAGCTTTATCGCCTGACCTACGTGAATGTATTCTTTCACTTCTTCTGAAGCTTCAGTCTCTATTCTTATGGTCATTTTGGGTTTTTTTATTATTGAACAAAACTTTTTTTTGTTCGTAAAACTGTACATTGCATCGTTTTTTTTGTTGTTGTTTTTTAATATATTCCCGTTTGTTTTATTTGCTCACACATCCGACTGACAACGTGTTATTTGTTTTGGAAATATATTCTGTTTTATAGAGTTTTCTGGTCTTTTTCCAAGATGGACACGAAAGGCGATGTCTTCTTGTTACGACCAATTGGACAAAAAGTTCTGGAACTGCACGGAAGATACGCTCAAGTTAAAAAAATGTGCTGTAGGATGGATGCGAGTCATAGCTTAGCACATTTTCTCACTAACACTACTGTCAAACTCCTTCTATTGAGTTTTGACTTTATTGTCGTATCTAACAACAATGACAGGTGACCAGACCCCAAACCACTGACTTCATGCATGATTGAGAGTGACAGTGAGGTACGCAAAAACTGATGACGAATTGACTTCCACATCTAAAGCCCAACCTGGGTCGACTTGTTCTGCTAAAGTTCGTAAATCCCATTTACAGGATAATAGAAGAGTTGAAATGGGACACGTAGTTTTGAAATAATATTATATGGAGAATTGAATTCTGATTTGTTTATCTATCAGATTTTAATGAAGCAGGGAAGTTTGACCTTAGCACAGCCAAGCTTGTATTCATATTTATTCTTATTTCTGTTTTTCTACTTCTTTTTCCGTTACTTTTTTCTTCTCTTTCTACTTCTTCTTCAATTCCTTCTCCTCATTTAATATCTACTCACACTACGATACTATGGTGGTTGATGCGTGGAACCAAATGATACCTAATCTCTGTAAGGATGGAAAATTTTGTCAAACTCCTAAAGTTGACTTCATTATGGTAAATCTGTCACACATTGGAATTCAAGTTATGAATAAAAGAGAAAAGGGAGAGAGAGAGAGAGAAAGCGATTCTATGACGTCATGTCGTATCAACTTGCAATTACAAGTTCTTGGTATTTTTCTGTAAACATTGAATTTCTGTCGTGTAAAATAATGTCAAACTCCTATTGAGTTTTGATTTTATTTTCGTTTGCCATAATGGTGACACTGACCTCACCAAAACCAGTGACGTCATGGCGGCTAGAATAAAGGTTACTTACGCAAAAACTGATGATGAATTCACTCTTTCAACTCTGATCGAATTGATTTATTACAGGAACTACTAATAAGGGAGTTGAAATGGGATACATAGTTTTGGAATGATGTTGTATGGAGAAATGAATTCTCTTATGTTTTAGATTTCAATGAAGCAAAGGAATTTGGCCCTTGGGCAGACAAGCTGGTAAATCTTATAGACAGTTTTTCATGTATAATCGAATTTCGTTATCAAATTTAGTCTTAATGTTGGTGGATGTCGTACAAAGCAAATTTGCGTGAAATCACATGTGCTAGAATGGTGTGCGGGACCAAGCTTTCATATATATATATATATATATATATATATATATATAATCATCATCGTCATCATCAGTCTTTTAACGTCCGTCGTTGGACATAGACCTTCCTCAGGATCCGCCACATTTCTCTATCATGGGCGTCGCAGAGCCAGTATTTTCTGAATTTGTATAGTTCGTCTCTCAATCTTTTATTTTGTCGGTCTCAGTTTCGCATGTGGTCTAAGGGGATCCATGTTGTGAGTCATGATGTCCATCGGTTGTCTTTCATTCTCGCAACATGACCAGCCCATTGCCATTTGAGTTTTTTAATAGATTCTATGATGTCTCAGACCCCCGTTTCCTTCCTGATATATTGTGCTGTCTTGTGATCTCTCCATGTGAGTTTGAGCATGATTCACTCACGCATGTGTGTTAACGCCTCAAAGATAAGTCAGAATAGGTTTGAAGGGTTCCACCAAGTAGAAGATATTCGAATCGGTGTCGGGGAAGCCAAGAAATTAAAGCGACACCAGATGTCAATGACCAACGGTGATGGATCAATAAGTCGATGAGGCATTAGCTGAATTTTGATTCGAAATTTTCCCTGTATAAGGTTCTAAATGATCTATGGGGAAGCGTTGGCTTGGGTGTACTGAATAGGGAGATATATGCTGAAAATGATTATTCGTGTAGACTGAATGGTAAACGAATATTCCGACTGCGACGTATTGGCCCGGCCGTTTCGGCCACAGATATTTCGTCCTCTAATATTTCGACCGCAGACGTTTCGTCTCGTTTTGTCTTTAAAGGTGAAAATGACAAACAAAATTAATCTAAAATGAAATAGAATCATTGAATGTACAATGTGTTTGTTTTTAGATTCTTATAGATCTTATTTTCTACTCTTTATATCGTATTAGATTCATTTCTTTAAAGACGAATAAAATGGATTACAATCCGTTTTTCACCGAATCTTTGAAAAATTTATTAAATGTTTTCTGAAGTAATTTTATTTGTAAACAAAATTTCACACCCGCACACGCTCAATGTCAAAATAGCCTATAGTTAGAAATAAATAGGAGAATTCATTAAAGGAAGCAAAAAGTAAATACATAATTTATATCTATTATAAGAAATAATTCAACAGAAACGATTGTGCGTAATATTAGTTTGAAACGGTATTTTCAATGATCCTCCGTTATTACGCGATGAATGTATCATTTGGCCTTGACAGCGATATTAGAATAAATAATTAAAAGAAATGAGGTTGCAGCAGGGATCGAACTAGCTATCAAGAATTTCACTGTCATTTACGCCTCACTGTGAGGCCTAAAATGTCCACGATCAAAAAATCTTTGGTCGGGACGTCTTGATTTCAGTTGTTTTTCATTGCAACTTCCCGATCGTCAATTTCACAATTGTATCTAAGAAGCGTGGATTGGAACTCGCTTCTCGTCCCAAGGAAACTGCCCCTTAATGAGCTAAACTTAGCAAATATCAAGTATATTCTACTTCGGTATCTACAGTGTATTAACAGCTTAGTTTGGCACAAGGCTACAGAAGCTGAGTACTCAATGTTGACATAACTTTTTACAGTAATGGTCAGCATCAGCATTACTACATTGGTTATTGAAATGTTCTTATATCTCAAAGGGGATTTTACTAAAGCCCTAGTTTCACAATCTGACTGTTACACACACACACACAAACTTGTGCGTCCACTGAGGGTACAAAAACAGGGCGTTTGCCCTCCCTGAATCAGGCCCCTGAGGGCGAGGGTGAAGAGGTTTTAAAGTTGGAATCTTATAGACAAGGATGAAGGGGCTTCTATGAACAGTGGCAGCTAAAGATGAATCACAGTTTACATACTCTCTAGTCCTAACATTCGGATATATTTTTTGTCTCCGCTTCCGAATATATCCACTTGCCCCCTACGGATATCCTTTTTGGGGAAAGTGACAGCGGACGTCCATTCCCCCCTACATACACACCCGCATATAATCTACCTATGTTCGAACATAGGCTACTGGTGTGAAATTCATTTCTAAAACCGTCGTCAATGCAGTCCCTTGTGTGTTTGTGTGTGTGTGCGTATATATATATATATATATATATATATATATATATATATATATATATATATATATATATATATATAATATGTATATAAATATATATATATATATATATATATATATATATATATATATATATATATATATATATGTGCAAACACGCATGTATGGAGAGTGTATATACTCTCTACACACATACAGAGAGAGATAGACAAGGATAAACTTATGAAAGACACACAAAAGTATATATATATGTGTGTGTGTGTATGTGTGTGTGTGTGTGTGTGTGCATATATATCTTCACATCTTCACACATACACTCCCCCCGCACACACATATAGAGAGCGATAGATAAGGATGAACATATGAGTGATACAGAAATATATTTACATATATGTGTGTGTGTATGTGTGGGTATGCAAATACATACACACATATATATATCTTTACATCTTCACACATACACACTCCCCACACTGACATATATACATATACAGATAAGGATGTACATATGAAAGACACACAGAAGTTTATATATATATATATATATATATATATATATATATATATATATATATATATATATATATATATATATATGTATCGTATCACGAGTCCAGCATGAGTGAGTAGTATGAGTGTGTGTGAAGAACAAAGGGGAAACTCAGACAGACAGACCGAATGGTACGTAAAAGGATCCAGTCGAAAGATGGGTTGGAGGTGGGGCTGTCCATTTCGCCCCGGCCTTCAGTCGTCTGTAGGTATTGATACATTTTTGAGCCCATACGTACGCGTGGGAACGAGGACTTAGGGCACAAGTAATGGGATTCACAAAGCAGCCTATATGTTGGGTTGTGTGTGCGTGTTTGTGTGGGAGTGCGCGCGTGTGTGTCGTCTGTCGAAGGACCAAAAACAGTAGTAAATAAAACGAAAAATAACATTTACTTCACTCTAATGTAGAGACCACGCGTGTCTATAAATGCGAGGATGTTCATCAAAACGTTCTCGAGTTTATAATGTAATTCTGTGCATACTAATATGAACACATCACGTACATATTTATATATTTACTATTCACTCTTACGAGCTTAAACGTGTGAATATATGTTCACTGTCTTATGCTTTATAGATTTTAAAGGATATTTTTGTTCTCAAGCATTTGCGCGTATTCCTTTTTTTTACTTTTGTCTCTGAAAACGCATGTATCTGCGTATGTGTGCCATGTGAGTGTTTACGTGTATTTAGGTGTGTGTATACGCGTATTTTCATGAATGTGCAGATGTGTAAATTGTTTTTTGTATATGTATATATATGTTTGTATACTTACCCTTAGTTGCGGATATGTATGTGTTTCAATATGAGAAGTACATATTTTATGAGTATAATTACCAACAGTTGCATATATGTACGTGTTTTTGTGAAATGTAAATCTGTTTTTTATCTATCTTCTTCTGTACGTAGGTCTTTTTTTGTTTGTGAAACTACGTGTGTGTGTCTATACTAATCCTTCATGCGTATATATGTGTTAGTGTATCAATAAGTTCATTTATGTCTGCATACTTATCCCCTTGTTTATATGTATTTCTGTGTGTGAGTGCGTATATATATATATATATATATATATATATATATATATATATATATATATATATATATACGGGCCACGTGCGTCTCTTATTTTTTACGTGATGCATTCTGTACACGCGCATGTGCATCAACGCATTTTCTTATTTTGGTATAATTCGTGGATTTCACGATATTCTAAAAGTAATTTATTTTTATGTATATTAAACATTTTATTCCAACCATCCCAGCCAGAAATTTTATAGCGTTCCCGGCGTTTCAGTCAAATGACTCTCGTCGTCCTACGTTCGCCTAACTTTCTAGGTAAAACATCAACCTCCCGCACTCACACACGGTGAACACACACACACACAGAGTCTTATCCGGGATTAGCCATCCGAAAACATTACATAATATATAAATGAATTAGACTAAATAATTCTTAAGAAGTGTTATATTTCAGTCAATTTCACAGGGTTTTTTCAAGGTATTTTTACAGAATTTGAATAACGTTATTTCGAAGAAGATGAACAGAATTTACTCCCTGTGAATGGGAATGTTTTTGCAAAAAATTTGCCGATGAAAATCAAAATGAGGTAAGTTTTTTGTGTTTCGAAGACAAAAGGAAAAAGCAAGGGAAAAGATTGAAAAACAAAAAAAATGGAATTACTAACCTTGAATTTCTGACTGGGATGGTGTATCAACTGGGATGGCTGGAGTAAAAAGGAGCAAATAAGGGATTTTGAGCAGGAATGATCTAAATAAACTGACTAGACAACTTTTCCGTGTAGCTATGGGAGCTTGCTTCTTCTATCTCCTTAATCCATTCTAAGAAACCTTGTTTTTTTTCTATTCAACAAAACAATTTTATCAAGGGAATATTTTCCATAAATTTTACATTCAGGACCAGAAAACATGACTGAATGATGCCAAGTTATGTCTATTACAAAAAGTGATTCTTATCACGTAATTTACCAGTTTTTAACCCTCAAAACTCTGAAAATTAATCAAAATATAAGTTTGTTCAAATACTTATGACGAGTGCTAACATGCATGAAATAAATATATGTAAAAAAAAAATACTTTAACCTAAATCCGTACTTACAAAATAATATTAGAAAGTTGTTTTTTTTTTTGTTTGTTTTTTTTCCACTTCAGAATAAATCAAAACTATGGAGTAGTTATATTGATGGAAATATAGAGGAATAATACGGGGAGTGCCATAGCAAAAAAAAAAAACTGTCCTGTTTTTTGATACTCTAGAAACAAGGCCACGGTAAAACAGCTGACGAACTCCGTAATATGCGGTAAGAGCATAAAATTATATAATAAACAGTTATAAGACAACATATTGAAATAACATTGATCAGATTAAAAGTGGCTTGCGTGACAAAAGTCATGGATACTTTGGGACAATACATAGAAAAAGACAAATTTGAAAAGTTTTTATGACATCATATGAATCAAGTTTACATTACTATATACACACAGACCTATTTGTATTCGTTAGTAGATGTGTTAGGGTGCATATGCAAGTTTCAGATGATATACATATCCAGTGGCAGGCCTATGGTTGGTGTCACTCGGGGCGGTAACTCATGGTGTCGTACCCTATCCCCTTTCAGAACTCAATAACTTCTTTTGTTGTCTATTCTCTATCCTTGCAAAACAGTTCATTTAAATCAAGGGAGATATCGACTGAATTGTCATGAGTGAATACATGAATGTGTTCTGGAAAAACGGAAGAACATCTCTCAATCCATAGAAATCCTGGATCTTCCCTCAAATTTAATCGACACTTCCCTACCCTATTGTCCTCCCTTCAACAATATCTCATTCTAATCTATTGAGTACTTTCGGAGATATTGTGTACACTGACAGGTGTTTCGTTAGAAGAAAGAATTACCAAGTGAACTGTATGAAAAATCTTTAGGTAGTCATCTTTGTGTTACTCTTTCTGAGGGTGTTACCCGGGGCGGACCACCCCCTTTCCCCCTCCTTCGGTCCGTCACTGATTGTTTGCATGTGCTTGCAAGTAAGCATGTGGGTCGGGATATTTTTGTTTGAGGTCATATCGGCGAAATATCTCGTCAGCCGCTTCAGGACAACTATTACTTTTGCAGACTTCTCCACAATCTACGGAATATTTCGAATCCCTCTCCGAATCATAACCAGAGAAAGAAGAGCTTGGAGTAAGACGACGAGATTTTCTCGCAAGATACTTCGTCGGGGTTCCCAAGTGGTTAAACATGGATATGTTTGTACGAGAGCTTGACGAGATGTGCACGAGATCTGAGAGATCTTATGAGATACATCGGAAACATGTTACTTATTCTGTGACCATAATGTTTCATCCGATCTCTTTTACAGTCTTCTTCAACGATTAAGGTCCTGATTTACCTAATCCAACCATAACCCTATTTTAACCCTTAACTTTAATGCGGTACAGCAGGAATGTCGACAATATATGAGATACGAAACCAAAGCAATACCATTAGCTCTGTTAGAGGCACTGCTCTTCTTTTGAGGACCTCACTACTTAACTAATTTCAAAAATTATTTCTTTTCTCTGGGTGAAAAGGCCCGAATAAGATGACTCAATAGCTTGAACTAAAACAGTATGCAGTACTTGTACTCAACGTTTGTTTGTTTTTTCAATTCTCTTCTGTTTACAAAAGAACTAAAAAGAACCTGAAACTATGAACCATTAAATATTTATCAAAATGATTTAGCACCGCTGACTTCTTTACCAATTAAAATTGTTAGAACGCTCAGTTGCAAAAAACAAAGTAACGTAAGCAAAAGTAATGGATTCATGAATAGCAACTGGCATCGCTAGGCTGACTTGCAAAAAAAGGCCCCACCTAGTAGCTAAGAAACCATGTTTACGACGATAGTAAATAAACCTTTAACCCCAACTGCTTCACACACCCACCAAACCCGACCCCCCCCTTCTTGACGAGACTGCTGAACCTCTACGCTTATTGTCATCTATTATCGCAAGTCTCGGCAGCACCTGCTGTCTGGTTGAAACTAACCTTTACTCTCCTAGTTATTTTCCCACATATTGGCCTTAACCTCTGATATTTACCCATCATCCTCTCTTCTTCCGGTCTTTTTACAGCCACCATAACAAAAAAAAAAAAGGAAAAAAAAGATAAGGTCGCCGAATAGATCTTACCTATCTATCTATATAATGAAAAGTGTGACTATTTCTTCATTTCTCTGTTCGTACCGTAACAATGGACACATCCACTTGAAGATAATAATTCAAGTTCTCAAACAATGGACTCTTCCACTCGAGCAAGTTCAATCACTTTTTAATAAAACCTTAGACGAAATTGATAAGACGTAAATATTTATTTACGCTATAAATAGCACTGAAGTGGTCCATTTTCAAGTCTTGAGGATAACCAATAATGAATTCTTTCATAGCCTTGTCTTCAATTTACTTATACACCCGTCTGCTTTTTGCCCACTCTCTCAGGACTATCGGCCTGGTCTCCATTTGTCTCCCCTCTCATTAGAAAACGTTTCTGTCCACTAGACCGTCAGCCAAGCACGTAAAAGACATCTATTTGAATCATTTGTGCACACTAACATAGTTACAGTCTAACCAAATTTATACATTGTATAAGACTACCAGGTCTCAATTGTAAACACTCACAAGCGTGGAACATTGATTGTAAAGAGTAAGGTTTGATGTAAAATCTGCCTCCGTTTAACTATCAAAGTCCCGTGGCTGGATGGTTAAAAGCAATCAGGGCTATACTGGACCCACCCTGGCTAGACGGTTGAGTTTGATTCTCACCGTGGGCTTGTTCTTTATTTTCCAAATGCGCTGTTTAAGCGTTGCCGTAGGATTACGTTCCAATTCAAAGTTGTGATAAAAAGCATCTGGAAGTTAGGACGAAAGTAAAAAGTTTGTCATAATATATATATATATATATATATATATATATATATATATATATATATATATATATATATATACACACACACACGCGCACACACACACACACGGAATATATGTGGTACAAATCAGGCAACCAGTATAACATAATATAATAATATATCAATGATATAAAGCCACTTCTAAAATGCAATGGATTTATTTCATAAAGTGCTCGATACATACATTTTACTCATGAAATTGAGTTGTTTTAGCACATTCGCCTGATGAGGCCAAAAGAGGGCAAAAACATGAGCTAGTCTGTGTAGCGAATCCACAATCTACTATTTATATTTATATGTGTGTGTGTGTGAATATATATATATATATATATATATATATATATATATATATATATATATATATATATATATATATATATATATGTGTGTGTGTGTGTGTAAACAAATAAACTGATAGAAGTAAAAATTCAAATATATCTGTGGATTTTCGACGTGTAATAACTGGCGGTCATGCATTCATCACTTCGACCTTGAATTTGTCTATCGTTATTGGTCTTTGCTGACCCCCAACGCGTTTCTAACTTCAATTATTGTCAGGATCACTGCGCCTCAACTTTTATTTAGGGTGGAAGTTCGTCCCTGAATTCTCTTAGGGTTGAATCCCATCATCATGCGACGTTTGTATATGAAGGGCGGGAAGGGAGGGAATGAAATGTTGTGAGTAGATTTCTAGTGTCAAAGCGAATAATTTATACGCCCACCCTTGGGAAGGGGGAAATGAACAGTGAACAGTCCGACCATTGTCCACTATCTCCGTCTTCACCAAGGATATCTATTAGAGCAAGTTTTAAGCAGAAGCATATACACAAATCTTGCACTCGAAATTTATATTCATTAGGGCAATGCCCGTTCCAAAGATAAATGTTTGGAAGAGACTGTGTGAAGTAGCTGGTCGTAATAGTTGTATAAGATGGATTTTCGTCCGTCGTACGAAATTACAGTTTTGATATATTTCAGTAACTTTTCTTCAATGTTGCCAATCTAGATGTCTTATTACAAAATTTAGATCTTTTGCAAATATAGATATTCTATATCTAGATTAAGTTCTATAATTTCAGAGAAAATATCTCTAATCTGTTTTGTTTGTTTTGTATTTTGTTTTTTAGATTTCTCAAGAACAACTAATCTAAACAACGTGACTCTGCAATACCTTGTGTACTGACTAATATATATGGTGAATATCCACTTTTAACAAATGCCAGTTCTCAAAGTATCTCGCTGCATAGACACATACACTCACACCAACAGAAATTTCTTCAAATATAGTTATATCAATACTAACATTTGTGCCTTTTGTCTGTTTTTTTTTGGGGGGGTCTTTTTGTTTTTTTGTTTTTTTTGTTTTTTTTTTGGTCGTGTCTTTTCCCCCTATGACCACAAGGGTGATCGGCCATATATTTAACATGGAGGATAAATAAAAATCGACTTTCCTCATTGGCTAACCTTTGAGGTTATTCTCTGGCCAATCTTCAACAGAAAAATATTCATTCGAGGATTTTCGTCGATCTTGAATGGCAAAAACATTTCCCGCAAAAGAATTAATTTCCGAAAGTTTTGGGCGTTTTTTCCTAATATTCACGGTAAATCTTCAACAGTTTTAAGTTGTAGTCATACAGCCGTTGTCAAATTATATGCTTCCCTCATCCTGCTCAAATTAGGAGCCGTGGTCAATTATCATCTCTTCCTCTCACTCTTTTTCATACATACAAGCCGATCAAATCGAGTAATCATCCAGATCTATTTTCATTTTGGCGAACGACTGTGGAAGGCTACGAACAACTAAAAAAAGTTTGGGATTGGTGTGTACAGTACATTACTAAGTTATATTACCTTGAATTTATACTTAATTTTATTTATGATATTATTTATTCAAGTACAAATACAGGTGTACTCCTCACGATTTTGGAGGTACATCTGAATTTTATAATCATTTATTTTATATGAAGTATTGTGAAACATTATTAACCACTTATGACTGCTATATTCCTTTGGCTTTTTTTTTCTTTTATTGTTTTCTAAGGTTACAGTCTTTTTTTGTAGTTAAGGTCAAAGAACACATTCAAAATGTTTTCCTGATTATATTATATTACCTTAAATTCCTACGTAATTTTATTTATAACAGACATTTCTAAAATTTCAATTAGTTTTAATGCCCACGAAATTGGAGGGCCGACTGTATTTCATTCTCTTTTTTTCAAGATGAAATATTGTAGACCATTATTCTTTCAGTTAGTACTACTATTTTCCTCCAGTTTTTTTCTGTTTTAGTTTTTTTTTTTTTTTTTTTTTGTGCTTTCTCGGGTAAAAAGTTGTTTTTCAGCGAAGGCCAAAGTAGGAGTAAATAATTTTCCCGCAATTAATTTCTGACTGCTTTCAATTGAGCGTCTTTTAACTTGGGGAAATTTTTATCATTTTTGAAAACATATTTTACGTTTTGGGTGTGGTTGGCGTTGTATTAAAAATCTAGCATGCTGAACTGGTTCCTTTCTCTTCGTCCGGAGTTCGACCATTCGAAATCATAAACATGAAACTTTATCTGAACATAATCACGAAGGAACCTGTCCCCAACCAAGAAAAAAAGTTCTGGCTTCACAACAGACGTAAACCAAGTATTTTAAGTCAGACAAATGTAAAGAGAGAATACAATTCTGATTTATTGTTTCATCGCAGGAACCCACCTCCATCGAAAAATGACAAAAATAACGACCGTCTTATTGCTAGAAAGCATCAACTATTTCACCCAAAGAATCTTTATTTGGTTTTAGGATTTCATTAGTCAGGAATCCCGGCCTCTTCTGTAATTTTGGTGAAAGTCTCTGTATGATATCATTGATTTCATGTGTTCTTATATTCAAGGTTTTCTTTCCCGGGCAACAGCGGGTACGTAATTAGTAAATACATATACATATCTAAATGACTGAATTTGGTCCAAAGATTGAAAAATATTGAAACAAGATTGAGCTTTGAAACATTATGTTCAAAAAATGTACAGGAATGTTTAGTTCAAGTTAACTTTTTGCAAATGTATCGGGTACTTTTCGCACTCACTATATATATATATATATATATATATATATATATATATATATATATATATATATATATATGTATATATATATATATATGTGTGTGTGTGTGTGTGTGTGTGTGTGTGTGTGTGTGCGTGTGTGTGTGTTTCAATATAATAAAACGCAATTTATAATCATTCTGTTGGGTCATATATCCATTTCTTAAATATTTATTTATATATATATATATATATATATATATATATATATATATATATATATATATATATATATATATATATAAGAAATGTACTTATATATATATATATATATATATATATATTCTTTGAAACTTTGCACGTTGACACTTTAAGAGATCATTTCTTTCATCAAATTTTATACTGTCCTAAAGCATCTTATGTCATCCGATCGCTGTGAATGTTCTGTGATGAGAGTATTCCGTATTTTCTGCGGAATTTGATTTAACCACAATTATTTCAATTTTGATCCTGCTGTTATAGATATAACATTATCGTGGATATCTCATCAGCTGTTTTACCATAGAACACTTTCGGGGATTGAAAAAACAGTACAGATATTTTACTATGGCATTCCTTGACTGCACACATCAAACACAACCACCACACATGTATGTTAATGTTTAGAGATAGAGTATTATCCTCAGTTGTGATACATGGATGCTGTTTTATTGGAGTTTTCTTATCTTTCTATATTTTGATCAGTATGTCATTACGTTCTACCTGCTCAACTTGGAATCGGTCTCAGGAAACTTTTTGATAATTTCTGAATTTTATCTGAGATTTTGACATTCATGGGTATTTGATAGATCTAAATGGATGTTCGTTTTGCGAATTTGATATCATGATATTTGAGACGTATGTTTCTGCTGAATAGGTAACCAAAAACTTCCAACAATGGATTAAATTCTACGTTTCTATCATTAAATTCAAGCACACAATATATAAAAAAAATATATATATAATTCCTATGGACATTTTTTGTTACCCTTTGTATTAGATTTTTTTATATTTTTCTCAGGGTTATTTTTGTCTTCATGAAAAATCCTGACTTTTTTTTCTGAATCTTAAAAGTACACTGATCAAAAACCATAATTTGGGGATCGCACCCCCATCAGCACTCCACTTGCACGAGTTGGAATTGGTCAGAGGGAACCTTTTGTCAATTTCTGAATTTTATCTGTGAAAAAAATCCGTGATTCCGACATTTATGGGTTTTAGATGGATCGCTTTTCAAGTAGTAGACATTAGTGTCCAAGAGTTAATCTCTTCACTTGAACTTCTCTCTGCGGGAGATCCGCTACTCAGCCAATGCCCCCATATGCTCATCCACCCGCACACACACCTGTCCCTAAACTAAATTCTCATCTGAAATGATCTCCTGTCATTACACAGTGAATGTATCACTTAGCCTAGACAATATGAATAGAATAAACAATTGGAGGAAATGGGGCTACTGCAGGAATCGAACCTTCAATCGATAGGCTAGGACGTTTCATATATATATCATGTAAATAAACATGTACATTTACGTATTACACACACACACACATACATATATATATATATTATATATATTTCATATACCTATTGATTATATTTTATGTATATATTACATACGTCCCCCTATATGTTATATATATTACATATTTATTGTATATATATATATATATATATATATATATATATATATATGCATATACACATAACTACATATATATTAAATGTACATATTGTACATCGAATACACATATTTTATATGCATACACACACACACACACATACACACACACACACACACACACACACACATATATATATATATATATATATATATATATATATATATATATATATATATATATCAGTGATAGTATCGAAGTGAAGAAAGGGTGAAAACAAGTGTGTTATCATTCAAAAATATATCATTGTAACAAAGATAAGTTTGATACATCGTACTGGAGTAGCTACGGTCTTTTCGAAGACACGTAACAATGCAGAAAAAGGTAGCAAAGAACGTGCAGTTGTTTACTTGTTCGGGGAAAGAAATAAACTGAAGAAAAATGAGGTGTATATAATACCCCTTCCCTTTAAGAGAAAGATACCACACATATACACACACATACATTCACACACACACACACACACACACACACACACCCAAAGGGAAAACAAAAATACACGCGAGGTCAGCAACCTGTCACCCAAACGTGTACAACCAAAACGATGCAAAAACAGCAAATACGTACTCCACCCCTTTATATCTATGCACACTTCCCAGAAAGCCAAAACACCTCACCACATTCTATCTTACCTGTCCTGTGACAACAAAACATCCAAAGTTTTATGTTAGCAATAAGTTTTCAGATGTAACTCAAGTCTTCCACACTGTCATTCACCACTACAATACATATGTGTATGTGTGTGTTCGTTCATCAGTGAGTCTGTAGTTGGGAGGAGATATACAACCCCCAAGTAACCCCAACATGCTACTCTAACGATGTACTTGGTTTTTGGATAATATGAAGATATATGTGTGCTATCAATGTGTCTTCATCGACTGATTTTATCTGTTTATAAAGATATGGATCATTACCCAAGACACGTGTGAATATTTGTGCAGTCATGTGTTGCTGTGTGTAGTGAAAGTGACAGTAGAATTTGTGACACTATGAGAGGGGAATATTGTGGAAAAAGACAAAATATACCTGAGGTATTTTTGTAATTTTCTAAACTGCCGTCAATTTCAGACCTGCGTGATCATGTCTTGAATTTCTATCAAAAATTGCTGCTTATAAAATCATTGTACACTTATTATGAAACGTACCCCATCATACAAGGATATATATATATATATATATATATATATACATTGCGAAATGGACATATTTGGTCGGACAGAATGAATTATAAGTTGCGTTATATCATTAAAAAAATTATTGAGATGATCTCCTGTCGTCACATGGTTAATACATCACTCGTCATGGTGATGTAAATAGAATAAACAATTAGAAAAAATGGGACTGCTGCAGGAATAGAAATTGTCACAAAGAGGGTGGCCGTTTCAATGTAGCGATGCTCTTACCACTGAGCTAAACAGCCGACGGCAAGGCAAAAGCCCAAATGACTGCTTTCACACCAAATTCTCATCTCATTTATTCTAGGTCTATCTGTCTGTTTCAACGCGACCGTTACGTATTGAAAAATGGATATATTTGGTCCGACAGAATGAATTATAAATGGCTTTATACTGTGTGGCTGGGGTGAATGTCGTTTTTTCCCTACATTCCCACCTGTTACCGATCTTTTTGACAGCAAAATCTCCTCAGCAGGTAAATTACAACTAACCTTTGCATACCTTCAACACGACATGCACACCCTCAGCCATATATACTTGTGTGTGTGCGTGTGTATTTGTCGTTGGTCCAGATGATGTCCGCGTAGATATTTCCAAGCAACTATGCATTTTTTTTTCGAATGCACAAGTATAAATGAATTAGCGTCATGCTGGACTCGAGACTGTGTCCACCAAGGGAGCAGCCTGTACTCGGTCCGACTCTTCTCGTCTGAAGTAACGACACCCCGATAAAATCAGCAGTCCGAGAAAGCAATTATATCGCTCACTTCTTCATTCTTCGGTCGTCGGCAAAAATGTTTACACACACACACACACACACACACACACACACACACATATATATATATATATATATATATATATATATATATATATATATTCTAAAATGCGTTTTATTATATTTAAACTCTTATTTGAAATGATCTCTCGTCATTACACGTTTATGATCTTTCTATCGGATCATACATATTCATTTCTTGATAAATAAAGATAAATATATGATAAATTCAGAACATAAGTCGGTGACAGTTATCTTTATCTATCTATATTTGATCTGTATCAATCTTTTATGAATCTTAAAGATTAACATTTTCAGAGATGGATTCTGGGGTCCATTTTTTTAGAATTACAGTATCTGTCTACATACACCATGAATGGGTATAATGTATTTTTGTTTTTAAAGCCAGTTGGAGATTTCATTTTGTTTATTTATTCCGATATTTTTTTAAATTTGTAATTGTAGTTTGTCCAAGCGGGGAGAGTCCGGGACTCTTTGAATACTCCTTATTTTGTGCTGAAAAGTTGCTTATCATGACACTCGTTGCATCAATAATCTTATCCAAAATCCCCTTATTTCTGTCTCCACCAGGTGGGGGGTTAGCCCCACCTCCCTGAAATTGTATCTTAAACCCCTGTGTTCTGGGGCTACGCTGGATGCATTTTTGGACGCGCATCGCACTTCGGCTGTTTCTCTGATATTCTCGTAACTAATCAAGTCTCCTATCTGCAGCTTGTCTAAAGCACCTCATCGTAAAGGTAATAATTTCTCTCCTCTTGGCCTTGGTCATGGGTCATGTTTGAAACTGGTGGGTCATTGTGGACAGAGTGCCGGTGTTAATCAGCCGGACCTTGGTTTCCATGGAGATTGAAATCAAGGCCCCGGAGATGTGAGTAATTTAGGAGGTGGGACAGCTGAAAGTTTTTATCTAATTCTTATACTCACCCTCACCCACCCAAAATTACATTACACGATAAAATGAAAATAAAAAAAAAACCTGCCCAGCCACATTCAGTCCTTCTTCAAACGCTTGTAGGTCACAAAAACCATCAACCCATGAACGTCCCAATAAGGTTATATTCTTCTATTGTTACCACCGTGACCTACCCTATTTTCCTGTGCTATTTCGCCGAATGTACAATCACCTCACATCTAATTCCAGCGGTTCCTCTGCAGTCTATGACCTCCCATTATTTTTTTTTTCTTCTCTGGCCTGGTCATTGCAAAGGTCATTTGATTGTTCCATCGCATGACAAGAAATAATCTCCGTGGCACAGCAATATATATATATATATATATATATATATATATACATATATATATATATATATATATATATATATATATATATATATATATATATACATATATATATATATATATATATATCCCCAGTTATTCGACACTGGTGAATCAACACTGCTCCTAGCCACACACACACACACACACACATATACAAATAGACACACATACATATGCACACACACACACACACACACACACATATATATATATATATATATATATATATATATATATATATATATATATATATATATATATATTGGCCCTGCTAATAAAGATTATACATCTATATGTGTGTGTGTATATATATATATATATATATATATATATATATATAGTAAACTATTGGGAATGAGACAAACTCAGAAGTAAAATTTTATGGCAATTTTATTTGTTTATTAATAGTTTGAAAAATTAGTATACTATATATGTTTCGGGAAATGTTTCTATCATCAGCGGTATAGTGTACCTTTCATTAGTCATGATCCAGTGCTGAGTTACTTGGGTACTTAAGAAGGTAATACCCAGTCCTTGCATGTTTATGTTTGCATGGTTAATTGCCTAGAGGTGTATACATGTATGCATGGTGGGGTAAATCTATGAGTGCATTTAATGGTATGTCCGTGCTGGTTTGGTGATAATAAGGAAGAAGTATTGGAAATTATCTAGGAGTATACTGGTGGTGGGCTATGAGGTGATGTAGGATATGTTAAAGTCCTCATGTATGATTGAGTACCTGTTGGAAAATGCATGTTCTGCAATCTTACTGGTCGACGTAGATATTCCAAAAAGTTAGATAGCGTTAAATAATGCCAATAAAATTGACCATACATGGAAGTCAGTAGATAAGTGTCTATGTGACTATGTGTGACGTTCTCAATATTTGATGTATATTAAAGAGGAGTGAGGTATGGATAGGGTAAGATAAGTTTGGAACATGGAAGACACAAATAGGAGTAGGTATAGAAAATGGATTTATTTCAATTTTTATGATATTCCCTGACTGTTTCCTACTGCACAATCATTTCAAAAGGGTAATTCCTTACCATTAGCAGGTTTTCTATTCGCAGTTTCGATAATTCGTGGCTCTTGAATAATCAAATCGGAATATTTTTGGAGGTTTTGCTGCATGCTGCGAAAAATTGCATCATAGAAAATACTCTGCACAGTATAAACAAAACGGTAAAAGTTAGGAGATCACAAATGCATATTTATTTATGATGTAGCAACTAACACGGACTTTTGGCAAAGAATGACATACGTCGATAAAATGGTCTGGAACTTGAAATCTATACACTTCAGCGTAATGATAATTGTGAGAAATTATCAACTAAAATTTATTTACGAAGACGATATAAATTAATTCGATGCAGAGGACGATTTTTCAAAATAGGCTCCGATTCAGAAAAAAAGAAAAGCGAGAAATAAAATATTTTCTTTCTGGAAAGTTTTCCGTTGACTTCTCTATTATTAAAATATTGTAATATTTTTTTATCACCAAATTTATTATTTTGTCACTGAATTATCATTGGGTTTCTTGAATCCTCCTGAATCATTGTTAATCTGAAAGAACGGCATTTTACTTATCGACAAATCGTCATCAGTCTTTCAACGTCCGTCCTTGGACATAGTCCTTCCCAAGGATTCGCCACGATTCTCTATCATGGGCATCGCAGAGACAGTACTTTCTGAATTTGTCTAGCTCGTCTCTTCATCTAATATTCTGCTGGCCTCGGTTGCGCATGTGATCTCGGAGGATCCATGTCGTGAGTCGTGATGTCCATCGGTTGTCCACCATCCGTGCAACATGGCCAGCCCACTGCCATTTGAGATTTTTAATGGATTTTATGATGTCTTTGACTCTTGTCTTTTCCTGGATGTACTGTGCAGTCTTATGGTCTCTCCATGTTAGGCCCGGCATATGAAGTTTCGCAAATTTGGACGAGGCTGTCTTTTTAAAAGAATTTTGATTTGTTTTCATTCAATTATATAAAATACTTGTTTACGTTTGTTTTCTGAAAAAATCATCTTTAGGGATCACTGTGAGGAGTAACTCATTCACTGATCACCCCTCTTTACAATTTTTTATTGATCACCACATATACAGCATGCTGCCAAATAGTATTACTAAAGTTACAGTTTCTCTTGAGTGACTAACCAAACTTGTCAATATTTATTTGTAAAATCTATGCTTGAAGCTTTTCACGAGGTTTCGAACACAGGCACTTGCATAAACACTGAGTGCCCTCTAAAAGTCCAGGGAAGACAGATTAATCAATCCGTTCATCTATGAGATTGTCCAATGCTTTCCGAGTCTCGCCAGATATTTCACACTTCTCTTGAAATCATTTTCATCTCTCTCTCCTTCAAGGAAATTCAGGTGTCCACTCAAAGCTTCCTTCATTTTCACACAGCAGGTCAAATCATTACGTATATACTCACTGACGTGCAAACGTTTTTTTTTTTAATGTAATGTACATACTAATATTAATATTCTGTACATATGAATATGTACGTCTTTGATTGAACACTAATGGTAGATCATATCGATACATAAGCGAAAATTTGTGCAAGTTTAAAGACACGTTGATGTATGTTTTATGTCTTCTACACATCTGTGTATACCAACACGCCTTCATTCTAGCGTTCTTTCCCACCCACTCCACATATGCACCCGTGAACACACCTTATAACACACACTCGTGTACTGTCATCCATGTCTATATCTACGATTATGTATTCGACAGATGTAAAGATAAGTAATAGTTGTCGGAATAAATGTCTTTTCCTATCTTTGATGGAAAATAAAATTCCGTTCAACTCACGAGATATGTTCATTAGCATTACAAATACAGTGATATCGGTCAATCGGATCCATTAATGCGCACTTACAGACACTAGCATGCGCGCACATGCACACTCACATCCATGCCCGCATAGACATATTCTCCACGGTTAGCTTAGAGAGTTACGGAAAATTCATCCACGAACAATTCATAGAGGAGTTGAATTGTACGTTGGGATGATTTGTTGAAGATGAATTGTTTGAGATCTATTGTTGGGGATGAACTGAATGGATCCGTAGCTGAGTTCAGCGCGGGACCACACAATGGTGGGAAGGGGTATGAAGATTGTGGTGTGCCTACCTAGGATATCACTAGCGATAAGAATCTTGGCTTCCACTGAAGCTCGAATGCGCTGCACTTGTTCTGCTCTGCTACTTCAGCTACAGACAAAAAGATACGTATATATGTCCAAAATGATATACACACGCACACACACGCACAATGAAGATTAACGGAAGGTTTTTCACGATAGCAGGTTGTCAGACGGTGAGGCATGTGCGCAGAATATCCCCCAGCTTACGCAATAAAGTTTCAAGGTAAAGAGCAAGGTGTGAAGGGCCGACCCCACCTTTATGAAAAAAAGATGGTTGATACTTGACAATGTGGAAGTGAAAAATTTTAGAGCAAGAGCGTCACATCACAAAATCTCAAATAAATAGATATATAATCCAATAAAAATAATTTGGAACTCTATCTGAAATGATATCCCGTTATTACACGGCGAACCTATCATTTGGCCTTGACCAACGTGGATAGAATAAACAGTTAAAGAAAATGGGACGGTAGCAGGAATCGGACCTGTGACCGATAGGGTTGCCGTTTCAACGTAGAGTTGCTCATATCACTGAGCTAAATAGCCGCCGGTAATGCTAAGGCCGAAATAACTGCTTTAACTCTAAATTCTCATTTTGTTCATTCACGGTCTATATCTGCTCAGTTTGTTTCTCTCAACGCAGGCAATCATACTACTAATGAATGGATATATAATCCGACGGGAATAATTATAAATGAACATCCCAATCACAGTTTAACATACAATCATTATCGTTTCAGGGTACCAGAACCCTAAAAGAAATTTCCATATGAATCGATGATGATTGCTTATCCGCTTGACTTCATTGAGACTTATGAATAGTTTTTAAACAAACGCTTTATTCTTGGATGGTTGGAGATACTTGTACATCCTTTGGGACATAAGTAATTTGCACGAATCAATCACATTTTATTGAACAAAAATATTTCATTTGTATCTCTATGATTAGGAATTTTTAAATGGGTGAACCCTACACAAGCCTAAAGCATTCCTATCAAAAGCTATTTTGGTCCACTTTAAAATAACAGGGTAAGGGGTAAACCTCTTCATCCGCGGCAAAGGCTGAGAACCAGGCAACGGATGACCTACCATAAAATTTGACCTTGAATTATGTGCTGTATAAGGTATGTACGTCGACGGATTCCCTTACACAAAAAAACTGACCATGTGTCTTATTTTGCTATTGTTGGTGGTAAACGTTGAATGAAATACCAGCGTTAAAATACTGACCGACCAATCTCCAAACCCAACCAACCAACTAACCTATGGACTCTCCTACCTACCAAACTATCGTCTAACTTCTTTGTCACTGCCTATCTAACATTGATCTGACCCTGAACCATGTTTACAATGAAAACATTCTCTCTCTCTCTCTCTTTCTCTCATACACATGCTCATTCTGAACATAAGTATCTTTTCTCGTTTGCCTCATACACTTACAATCTTTCAACCGTCTCACTCTCTCTCTCTTTCTCTCTCCCTCTTCTCTTTCTCTCTCGCACATACACACACACACGAATACTTATAATTGATAAATCTATCATATAAGTTTTACCAAGAATATTTCTTATCTACCTTTGATGATCCATCTCTAAAATATGAATCACTGTGTATTTCCCCAAACACACAAAAACGTATATATATATATATATATATATATATATATATATATATATATATATATATATATATATATATATATATATATATATCAGGGGCGTATATCCTGGTTGAGCTAGGTATGCGCCGCATACGCACTAAAACATAAATCATAAATATCAATTTGATGGTAATATTTACTCAATAATATGATCATTGGTCATAATGGGAAACTATTTTTTGTCATCTGTAATGAAAGATTTTCCCCAATTGTGCAGAGATTGCATCACACATTCCATGTGCTTTGATAGGATATTTAGTGGATAATGGTTTGGGGTTACAATGATGAATGTTGGAAATTTTGCAAGATTCTTGTCACTTCAGCTTATTGGAGGTTGGTCAGGTCCTTGTTGGTCTTCAAATATATGTATATGTTTGTATCGTTGATGTGAAGTGTTCTGACAGAATGTTGATGAAAGTGACAATTGGAAGGGGAAAAGAAAAAGCTGGTGTTACATCTAAAATTAATTGTTCATTATTCCCTAAGCATTTTTCGGTGCATTTCGATGAGTGCCAGCTATCTTTTTCAGATGAATCACACACACACACACAAACATATATATATGCATATATATATATAGAGAGAGAGAGGGTGGAGAAAGAGAGAGAGAGACTGAGATTGAAATGACATTTTGCAGGGTGGAAGAGTCATCCATTCACCCTCGACCACTTAGGAGGGTCAGGTAGTTTCCTCTCACATTATTGCATTTAAAGTACTTATGTATTTTAACATGTTCATCTAAAAGATGAAAATATTCCTGTATATGATAAGTAAGTTCCCACTATGACATAATAGTGACACAGTGAACTGAACTTCCTGGTAAAAATATCACAAAAACATTTCCTCATAACTCTTCATTTTAATACTTCCCCATTATTCTATTGAGAAGGCATGCAGAATTTGGTTGGGTTACACCAATGTTTTGATACTTTTTATTGCATGACAGACAAACACAGACCAATCACTTGCATCACTCTCTCTCTCTCCCTCTCCCTCTTTCTCTCTCTCTCTCTCTCTCTCTGTCTCTCTCTCTCTGTTTAATCGAAACTGCACAAATGACTAAGCGTATTAATGTTTATGTGCTGTTTCTAAAACTGAATGAGCGAATATGTGAACAATTAATGAAAGAAAAAACAGAAGTGAATATACAAATCATACTGATATTGTTTTGAATATCACCCAGTATAACCCAAGAGTTTTTGCCCTTTTGGGCATCCACAGTTGATTTCGACTCATATTTTACGTTCGAAAAACGGAGGATTGTCCGATATTTTTTTTTTTTCACAATTAAGAAAGTAACTGATAGGTACCGATGGAAGTAATTTGATACTTCGAAGGTGTATTTCTGTATGACGGACATATAGTAACAGTCTAGTTTACCATTGTAGTTTCAATGTGAATACACCCTTCTTCTGAAGGCATAAAAAAATCTGAAAACTGACAAATTTCCGAGGGAAACGAAGGTGTTATAGATTGAAACAGAAAAAAAAACTTGCAAGAATTATTGTTATCGATTTTTTCGAATATTCGACTATAATAAAATTTTCCGTAACTTAGTCTCACTTTTGCACACAGTAGTTTTTCTCGGAACATGAAAACTTCCCAAAGAAATGCAGGTCAAATTTAGTATTCAGAGAAATGTCTGAATATTGATATTCACAAGATCAGTTTTCCTAATTAGACTGCTACTACACTGCTATAAGTACAGTTTATGACTGACGACGGCTATTGACAAAAAGTTGAAAAAATTGAAGATAGAGCGACTTTGTATACATTATGAATTTAAATAACACTTGCATGACCGAATCGTGTCCAAAAAAACGAAAAACATTGACAATAAATGATAAATTTAACATTAAAATTGGGAGTGAGATCTGGAAACTGATAAATATCAGAGAGGAAACAGAGGTGTAATTTATTGAATGTTTTCCAATTTTTTCAAATATTCGACTGAAACAATTTATTCGATGAAGCTATGTTTGGTTTGTTATTGATAGCTGAAATCGTTTTCAGAAATGACTAAGCTTGATTTTTCAATATCCAGCTTACTTATAAAGAAAATAACTGTGTACTAAGAATCTAGAACAAATTATTTTCATCACAAAGCAAATATCATCAGATATTATCGGCTATCGTAGATTGGGGGGGGGGGCAGAAAAATCATCCAGATGTAGTCGAAAGGTCTCTAAAACCACCGGTTTGTTTTTTCCCGCTCCTCCAGAAACGTTTTTTCCCCTGGACTATCAGGCACTTGGAAAAAATTACGGCATGTCTTCTTTCTCTGAACACACCCATTATGGTGGCAACCAAGGTCTGTCAAGCCATCTTTCATATGTGTCCTCTCTCTCATCAAAGGTGTGCTAACAAACATGTAAACAGGTATCCAAATTTATATATAGAAAAATTGATAGATCTCTGAGTGTATGTGTATGTTTGTGTTGGTATGTAGAGAAGGGTTTGTTTGGTTCAGGCATTTTAGGTACAAGAGTAGATTTGAATGGGAACTCGCTCAAACCAACGCTCTTCGGCAGAAGCGATTATGCAGATTAAAACCCCAAAGCGACCTTAAGGCCTTAATGTTATCCTTTCGGCAACTTCTATCCCTGGTTCGACAACCACTTATTGTCGTTGCTACTCTTAGATTATTGAACGACTCGGCCAGGACTTCTGGTACTTTCAGAGGGTCACCCTTTTAGGCGCGAAGCAAACTCGACGTTGCTCAACTTCAGTGACCTTGCTTTTTGAAAGACTATAAATACTCGTAAATGTAAACATGCATACACATACACACTTATACACATACACAGCCCAATATATACAGTGTATGTACAACGCGTAATCAGGTGAAGAATTTTGAAAAATATATTCCTGATCCTGATTGCTTTCTAAGTGAGTACGTTCATCTCAAAAAGAGATCTTCCTCACCCTAAAACAGTACCAGAAACCAACATTTTAAGGTAGAAAAATAGGTAAATAAACAAATAAATTAAATGACAGGTCTGGTTTGTCACCCATTGAAAACTATCACATGATAATGTCTTTTAGCAATATGTAGGGGGTGATCAATTAAAACATTGGAAGGTGTGATCAATTAAAACGTTACGACTTTCACTTTTTGTTAGGCAGTGATCACTAGAAGATCTGAATTTTCAAAGAACAAGTGGACTTGATATGGGACCAATTTAGCATAAATTTACAATATAAAATAAATCTCCACAAAAACGTATTTGGGGAATTTTAACAAAGCAGATGAAATATTTTATCTTTGATTTTTTTTTAATGTTTTTTTTTTGTTGACTGAATGAAATGTTTAAATTTTCAGCCCTCTAACTCTGGCCTGTACGCATGATACATGCAAAGCCAGGCAGCCAGCCGGGCCGACTTGAAATCTGTGGCAAATAAGTTGACAGTTTTGGTTGACGGTCTTTAATAAATAAATAAAATGATTAGATTGAGAAAAATATTCAGCCTAAAACCTTTGGCCACATATGGACCGAACGGACCGACAGACAGACAGACAGACGGACAGACAGCCTGACACTGATGGAGGTGGGGGGCAGACGGAGCGGTAGGGAAAAAGAACTGATAATAAGTCTGGGTAAGTCCGCAGTGTTTCTCTAAAGCCTCTTTTGGTGCCGCCCCACCCCCAGCTCTTAACCTATACGTTTTTCCCCCAGTCCCCGCCTTCCTTTTTTTTTTTTTTTCTAAATGCCTTCGCTTCTTCATCTACTAATGATAACATACAATTCATCGGTCAACCTTACTCTTAAAGCCTTCATCTCTCTCTCTCACTCTCTCTGCCTCTCACATATGTAAACGCATCTTCGTGCAAGCACACATACACACACGCTCGTGCGCGCTAGCACATACGCACACACGAACACGTGTAAGCATTCATACGAACATTGGGCACATATGGACGTGTTTAAGTTTACACAAAAACTGACCATGCCTTTCTCTAGCCTCTCGCCGGCAATGGTCCCACCACCACGATCACCTCCTCTGCCACCACCTCGGTATAATTAACACACTAACCGATTTTTTTTTTAGGAGGGAAATAGACGGTGGAGAGAAACAGAGGAGCTAAGGATAAGATGAGAGAGAGACAGGGGGTGGAGAGCGAATAAAAAAGAAAGAGACAAGCGAGAGGAAAGAGTAGAGGGGGGAAAAGTCCCTCGTTGGTTGTGCTTCTCCGTCCATTCGTGATTCGACCTTATTAAGTGACAATGAGATGGCCCGTTTCAACCTCTGATGGTAAAAAGAGAGTTTGAGACTGCGAGCCCGCCGAATCTGAACACAAAAAATTTAGACAAGGTGGTGGTTAGGTCTGTCGGTTGCTTGTCCCGGGCCGCGTCGGGCGGACTGTGGGAAAACCTTTTCAGTGGCCAGCAGTAAGACAGATAGGCACTCGGGTCACAGCTTTCTACAGACATATAGATAACTTGTCATAAGCACGTAAATGTAGACTCAAATATACCAATAGTGAATAGTAAC